>WURS02454351.1:0-13987 GCA_011762765.2 Rhinocypha anisoptera
TTACTTATTCTGTGTAATGACGACAGTCACCATAGGTAATGCTATGCTATGACTGAATAAAGATTATTATTATTATTCATTCTTCCAAGTATATCATTGGTGTGAAAGACTCAATATGCTCAGGCTAGTTTATCCTGTAATTGGCACTGTTGGATGAACTTTAAACTTGAATAAATAAATATGTCATTTTTTTAAACAACGATATTGTAATTTTACTTTAGTAAAATGTACTCACTGCAATAATCATCATTCCTTATATTTAATTTGTCTCATGCTTCTTTGTATTTTCCAAAGTGAATATAATTTACTAAAAGTAAATTTCTTCTCTTTATCTCTGTTCACCACTTTTATAAGTTGGAATTGGAATATTTGCCAACTTTAACATTCAATCATGTACATTCTACACACAATGAGTTTTTGCAAGGCCAGCTTCATATAATAAAGTTGGCCATGGTTTTGGCTAGTAACGACAAGCAAGGCTTGATTGTGGAAAGGGGAGGGAGGAGAGAAAGTACGGTGGTGGGGGTCATGCGAAGGTGGCAGGGAGAATGGAGTACTGTTGCTCTGATTGACACTGCATTTTTTAAATTAGGGAGGGCACATGACCTAATGGGTATACGACAAAGTCATGAACCTGGAAGTCGAGGGTCAGAGCCAGCAGAATAATAGGGCTGTTTAACCAGCTGGCAGAATGAAGGTTAATCCAAACGAGACCTGTCTGCACAAATTATGGGTCGAAAACGAAACTTCTAAGTACCCCAGTCATATATTCAGGGCTGGCGATGCTTTTGTCATCTAGACGTTCAACATGATATTATGATTATTAAACATGGTCAATCCTGATTTTGTTACCCCTGGCTCCTAATCTACCTAAAGCAGAATTCATAAACATCACACCTGCATCAAGGATAAGCTGGCCACACTCCTGGGTTGGCTAAGAAAAACAAACCCTTCTTACAGCACATTAAAACTTTGATTCTAATTTATTGCCAAAACAGGCAAGTAAGATCACTGTCAAAAGATTTGAATAGGTATTGCAGGAATGACTACTAGCCATAGCATTTTATTCAATTGATGATTCTCTTGAACACAAAAATATTGATGATAATTTCTGATTTTGCAAATTGGGTGAACAATTTATTACACTTATATTATATATAATTTATTTTGGTATACATTATAAAAAATACAGCATGTGATGTATTTTTTATAATGTATAACTTGTTTACTCATGTTATGCATTGTTAATCATGTTTTGTAATTAATTGATAAAAGACTATTTCATATAGTATGTTTATTGTTGAATAAAATTGGTTAAAGAAATGGTTACTACCATGTTTATCAGGTACTAGGTACTTGGGTATTTTCAGCTGTTACTTTGTGGAAGCAATTCATAATGAAGATGAAACACTTGGTTTTTCCACATTTTTTCATGTGGAAAAACCAAGTGTTTTCATCTTCATTACTGGGTACTTTTATTCCATTTAGTGATTTCCGTGGACGTGATTAAACTAGTATACCAGTAGCACAGTAAAAATGACTGAGTTTGCCATCTCTTCATTAAGAACTAATCATTCGGCAATCCTTAGGGAATGCTTAATTTTTGTGGCAATTATGTTACAACTAAAATATGTTAATTTCTAAACTGATGAATACTATAATATTTTATTTCTTATTCAATGGTTTCACCACATTGTCAATAGGTTTAGATTATTACCACACTAATACATACGAAACTTGGTATAACATTTCATCATCATAACATAACATCGTCGCCATAAGTTATCAATAACATACCATACAACACATCACTTACAGTTAATACACAATAAATTTACATATAAAATACTTACAGTTTATACACAATACTCCACATACAGAGTGATGCCAAGTCAATTTTAAAATGCTATTTAATTGAAATCAAAGTCAAAGAACTCCTACAATGAATAAAATGGTGTGGATGACCACTTGTGCTGTTTATATTTAAAATTCCATTGCCCAGTGTACTTGCTGTAGTTGGTAATCTATTGAAGAATTTAATGACCGTGTATCTATGAGCATGCTGGGTTTTGGTCAGTCTCCAGAAATCAGTGTCTAGCTTCATTTTATTTCTTGTATTATACATAGTTATGGACATCGGCCCTAGTTAATAGGCTATCAAGGTTATCCTTTATAACAATTGCACATCATTGTTTTGGGAGTATACTGTTATAATCCCATTACTAACAAAAAGAGGTCAAGAATGATCATTATATGCAACATTATTTATTACACAAAACTTCTGTAGTAAAAATATGATTTTGATATCTTTTGCATTACCCAATAGCTACATGGTCGGAGACAAGTTTCCATGATCATGCAGAGCAAATGTTAATGTGTTTAAAACTTGTTTAGAAAATTAAAAACCTAATTTATTTGATTTAAAAATTGTCATCACAATTGGTAAATCCCCTCACATAGCCTTACAATGAGAATCTTTTAGTACAATGGATGCTGCATGACACTAATAAAAAATTTCAGAAATAAAACTGAAATAGAATGTAGAAAGGTTAGGATATACATTCCAGTTGAAGGCTATATTTTAGGCAGTAGTAGACATTTTTCATTTTTTACGGTGAAATTTTAAAAAGAAAGGATATATTTGTCCATAATTGAGTTGAAATTTTATTTTGAGATCATAAGGATTAATTATTGTAATTAAAATGTTTCCACTCATAGGATGTGTTAGACTCATTCAATTAGTATTATACATTGCCGCAGTCTTTAATGGCCTTATATTATATAGATTTCACATCAAATAATGATAAATGTTATTAAAGATGATAGCAACAATTGAAAAAATACTAATTTTTAAATGAATCTAAAATTCATTGTAAACCAAAACTTCATGTTTTGATAATCTCATGGGCATAACATACAAGAAAGTTAAAACCTTGTTATGAAAATGAAATGCAATCCTTATACTATAAGAGATAAGTCAGGAAAAAATCAATAGGATAGGAAGAATTTTAGTAGAGGTGGAAGGAGTATGTGGAGGAACTATACAGAAAAGAGAATAGGCCCTAGATAGGTAGCTGCAGGAAATGAAGAGGAATAAGGTGTTGGGATGGATACACCAGTAGAATCACTCTAGGGTTTAGGAATAGGAGGAAGGTTGAACTTTTATGAGCTAATTTTAGTCATTTATTATTAAGTAAGTGGCCAGAAGATTTGCTAGATTAATATTGATTCCAATTCTGTAGAAAAAAAAAGATGTAAAATTGAGAACAATGGGGGACAATTAGTTTGATCTCACATGCAGCGAAGGCAGTCTTAACCCTTTTCGCACCAAACGACTGATATATCGGGCGTTCAAAATAATCCCCCCCAATACGGACGACCTATATTTTGGTCATATTTCCTTTATTTTGTCACAGGGGCTGCACATCAATTTAGGGCTCCGGTGCAAAAGGGTTAAAAATCATCTATAAGAGACTGATGAGATGTGAAAATGACCACCTAGGTCACAATCTAATCTCATGTATTTCAACTGTGTCTAGGTGAAGATCAGTTTGGCTTTAAAAGTAGAGAAACTCAAAAGACAGATAGTAATGAGAACTTTCTACTTAGTAATTTAGTAGTAAATGCCACTTAAGGTACAGATAAACATGATAGAATAAAAAACTTCAGTGTTTTATTTAAGATTTAGTCCAAGTCTGAAGCTCCTCAATATTTTCATATTTTAAAAAGTGAATGAAACTTGCAGTGCATGGTAAAATCATCATTTTTCCATACTTTACATGCAAAAAATGTACACCTCTGGAGCCGAACGCAGGTCAGTTTTCTGTGGTTTTTATTTTTTCCATACTCT
This sequence comes from Rhinocypha anisoptera, assembly GCA_011762765.2. NCBI lineage: Eukaryota > Metazoa > Arthropoda > Insecta > Odonata > Chlorocyphidae > Rhinocypha > Rhinocypha anisoptera. The sequence continues at coordinate 3,851 of WURS02454351.1, forward strand.
CTAGGTAAATAGATACTTACCCTGAAAATCTCTGGTCTATTGGCTGGAAATATTAATAGTTTGAATTCCTGGGAAATTGTGTCATTGAGTCAGTCATTGAATGAAATTTCAGCTTTTATATAATAAAAATAAAATAATAAAACATATACTTTGAAATAGGGATAATATACAATTTTCAATACTTATTTATTATTAAATTAATTTAGTAGAATCAAGAACACTTTCCAGATCACAATACAAGCTTAAATAATAACGGAATTATCTACTTTTAATAAATCATCAAGAGAAATTAGCATCAACTTACTAACTTAGGTAGAACAAGAAACATACAATGAATCTCAAAAATATATAATGTCCATTCCCATTAGGTTAGACTATTGGTCACCTTGCACATTTATTTTTATAATGGACTTCATAAATTAATTTAAATATTTGGAGTTATAATCAACACTATTTCATTATATGAAAAATATTGTTGACATTTTGCAGCTCAAACTTCAGAAATATGCCTTTTTCTGCCAAACCTCCTAGCATGATGTCCCTCTGAAAAAAATTAACTATCCTCAACTGGAAATTCTATTTCATCTTCAATATCCAATTTATCTTCTTCAGCCATGGTTTCTTGATCTACCATGACAATTGACTGGTCCATCTCAGTCTCTGATTCATCTTCACTGATATCCTCTTCGTCAGTAATTTTGCTCCTCTTGGGGCCACTGTGATCGCCTTTTGGAAACAAGACTTCCATTGCACGTTTCTTTGAATAGAAAAATAAATTAATTACATTTAAAACAGATTCTACTTAAGGGATTATTTAAGGTTGAAGGGCCATTTGGCATTTATTTTAAAGTGTAATAAGTGAGTACATGGCAAAAATAAGGTAAAACTGGACATTAGGATTGTCAATTCATAAGAATGCTTCATTGAATACTGATCAAAAAGAATGAAAATTTGGGAAAAAAGGTTGAGAAATAATTTTACAGTTAAGAGAATGTGCTACTAACTTAAGTATTTGTCATTTTGATTATTTTTCAGCTTCATATCAACTTTACCATTTTAGTTGGATTTGCTTATTTATGAGCTATTTCCAAAGCAGTAAAAAATTGGTTTAAATTATAGAGAGCTGTTGAACCATTAAAGCTATTTGACTTTGGATGACAACCAAGTTATACTTAATTATGCGTCACAGATCTCCCAATAAAATGAAGGTTTCGGATTGTCTATGAAAACTACCACACCACATACTAATCTTCTAGAAACTTACTACTGGGTTAAACTCAATTTTCCTTACATTTTTTTCTGTTATACCTTAACTGCAACTATTTAATATGATGTTACCCATGCTATAACCCCATCATATTGTCATGTCCTGAATTCCTCCATTCACAAGTGCAACAACCCAATTCCCATTCCATGCAGAAAGCACAGGAACATTGTCAGTTTTGCATCATCATGTCAATGATCCATGACCCCTATTTTATTAAACTGGGCTATATAGAGGACCGGATCTTCGCTGGTCATCCCTGTGAATATAAGTTCCCACCCCTCGTGGAGCATTCCGATGCTGGATGTCATCTGACATCATGACCAAATTAGCACTCAGACTCTGAGGTACTTCCTCATCGTCCTGTCTACTAGTACTCGGTTCGGGCGGTGGCATCCGAGGTTGAATCTGCTGTTTATTCTTACTATCTTGAAAGGGTCTAACAGCTATCTGATAAACGGGTGGAGTGTCCCTCAATCATGAGCTAGTGCAGGGGTGGGTCCACAGGCATTTAGGAAAGCACTCTTGCATCTGAATGCACAGAACTTGAGTCATATCAGAGGGATATTGACTCTAACAAAAGCACTGAATCATGTCAGATCTGACAGATACTGACTAAAACAGTAAAAATGTTCGCTGCAATCACACTTGAAGGATGCTGATTCATTGCAAAAAGTTTTAAATTGCATTTCATTCGTTCTCATACCCACGTTGACTACCCGGCTTGTCTCCACCAAATGTCATGTCCCGAATTTCTCCGGTCATGAAGGAACGTAACTCTTTCAGATCGGTAGTCAAAGTAGGGACTTTGAAAATGAACAAGACACAGTGAATCCCTCGATAATAGCCTTTTATTGACTTCACTTGCATTCCAATCAGCTCATTTATGCCCTTTGGGGAGGGAAGAGATGGCCCTCAGGTTTCGGCGGCGGAGTGCTAGGGATGCTTGTCAAGGGGATCACACTGCATTCAAAAGACTAACTGCGTTTTGGGGAGAGTCAGGGGTTTTTAAAAGTTCTTAGGACCTCGCACTTCCAGGCGATCTCAATCAAGTGCGTAGTTGAATATGGGAGGAAGGGGAGGGGGAGTGACGCCTTTCCCGTGGGACTGAGCGGGAAGTCATGATTCGGCCGCCCATTGTTTCCTATTGGTAAGGAGATCTCATGATGAGGTGCTCTTTGGAAGTGGTCGGGGAGTGACGTGGCAGTGCATTTGCCTCATACAGATGCCTTCTTGCACAGTGCGAGCATCATAGGATGTGGCTAGATGATGAGTGCACATCCTGTTTGTGCACTCAGAAGTCCCGTGGACCACGGTTAATGCCTAGGGTGGGGACCCAGTGATTCTGCATCATGACTAGATATCATCAATGGTGTCCCCTAAACAGAGGTGAAGGTGTTCATCATGAAAATTAGATGGGGGGCATCTCCTCAATGGAGGCGAGAGTGAGAATACCCGAAATCGATGCATTGCAACGGGACAATATTATTCCACATGCCTAATTTCTTCCACTCACTCTTAAACTGCTGTCACAATTTTCAAAATCCTGGTACGCAACAATATCTTTTCCATATACTTTTCTCTCTTCTTCAAAAATAATAGTGTTTACAACAACTGTTGGACAACCATAGCAGGGGATGGCATTACATTAATGAAAGAAAAGCTTCATTACATAATATTTGAGCATTTAGTATATTCTGGTGAAGTGGTTAATCAATCTGCAGTAAATGATGCAAATTCAAAGGTTCTTAGCATTCACAAACATCATAAAAAATCACAATATTAGACAATATAATGTAATTCACCGGAGGGATCAATACATTTTATATAATATATGCAGGCAATAGATCAGCCTGTGGTATTTTTCCCACATACTCCAAGGCCCAATGGATCATCCTATTGGCATTCTTTAAGGTTAAATCAAGACTAGGAATTTTATGTGCCTTATTGAATTAATCCCTTAGGTCTGGAATAAGTATATCTATATTTTCCTAGTCAGATGCAGAGAAAACGTTTTTACATGACCACCCCCTTCATACCCTTCCCAGTCCCTCTCTAAATTTTATGGCCCAAACTTTCTAAGAAAAGTTCAAATGGTCACACTTTCTTAATGTTCCGGAATAGGGTCCTCCTTTCCAGGGTCATTTGGGAAGGTGTGTGACCCTCAGGCAAGTTTGACAAGTGTATTTTCTCCACCCACACAATTCATGAAATTATTTCCTGACCATTCAAGTTATTTCCCCCATTATCCTCAGAGTTTCCAGCAATGTGCAAATTATAAACTAAGGTATTTGAATATTGTTATGTATCAAATTATTAACTAAAGTAATTATCGAGTTCATATTTGGATATATTTCTCTATGAAATATTTTATCTCTGGTCAATAGAATATCCACTGCCTCACCCAGAGGAAAAATGGATGTGTGGATTATAATGTGGATGTCTTTGCCTGCGCTTGAAGGGAGGAATAACCCCCCCCCTACTTTTCTCTCAAACAAAGGCATAGTGAAAGAAAGAGGCTGCCACAGCTAAAGTGTCATCTTATTTCAATCGTGTGCCAATGGAAAAGGAAATACATATTTATTCTCCGAAATAATTAATTTAGCAAGTTACTTATGCTACCATGGTACTGCAGTAATGCAGTAAAAACACAGTATTTAACCCTAGGATTAGATTTTTTAGATGAACATCACCAGGTACTAAGCTGAATGGCAATAAAAAATTTACGAATCAGAGAGGAGGATCAGTTCCTTCCCATGCTGCCTGTGGTTTTCCACAAAGATGTGGTACCCAGATAATCACAGGACTTTGGTTCTTTGAGGTTCCCGTCACAGGGAGTTCAACCCAGGATCCCCTTTCAGAAGCATTTCAGAAGAATGCTCTACCAACTGGCTTACCCTGACTGGTTATTTACTTATTGAAAAAATGAAAATGACCCTACCGTTAAGTAGCTCCTCGAACTTTTTATTTCTTTATTTTCAAAAAATTCTAATGGCAAGGTTGGTTCTTTGGTCTCTTGAGAGGTTCCTATAAATTCTTTTTTCATTTCAAGTAATGCTATATCACAAAGGATCCACAGTTTCTGTAAAAAAATCAAGAGAACAATGCCAGTAAGTCGCCTTAATAGGTGACCAAATCAATAGTTTCTAAAAAGTTTAACAATTAGAAAATGCTAACATCAATAATTAGATGTGTAAAACTAATCAGACTGTTAGAATGATGTACAAATAGTATCATCTATCAGTAACAATCTAACTCAAATTTTCAGCAGATCCCTGAATTTCAATATTATACCCAACTGTCCTGTGATCAACAATCTAGGACCTCAATTCATTCTGGATTAATCATTCAATATATAATTATATAGTGTAGTTTATTGTACTTATAAATGTAATTCAGAATGTTCACATGAGAAAAAACACATTATGTATTCATCCATACTATGACATGCATAACAACCATAAACAGTGATGGATACCTAAGGCATATTCTCGCAAGAGAGGGGACGCCAAGTCCTCCACAATAAAGTATGGAACTCTGCATCAGTTATGCAAACATCCTGTGCAAAAGCAAGAGCAGGTGAGGAAGGAGACAGGATATAGCCATGATGGACACGGCTTTACACCAAACCACCTCCTTGTTAGTCCTCCTGAGACAAATTTTCAGTAATTGAGGGTAGTAGTAGTGTTTTTATTTATAGGGTGAATCAACAGCTATGGTCATTTTGCACCTCTTCAGTTTAAAAATAAAACCAATTTGGACAACAACAACAATACCCTGGGTGGCGCTCGAACCCATGACTTTTGGGTTAGCCAGCGAGCATGCTACCCACCAGGTCAACCCAGTCGGACAGGACAAAACAGAATCAGACACAAAAAGAAAGCATTGCCTGAAAACAAGGCTACAAAAAATTCTATATCCTAAGAATCTACAATCCTAAGAAACAGAATCCTAAGAAACTATAACCCAAAGAGATGTGTGAAAAGGAAAATGTATCACAAAAAAAAATACTTAATTTCAAAGTTGAAAAAATTCAAGAAATAAGGAGAAAGAAACTAACAACAGAATAAGATATGTACTAATTAGCTGAAATTCAGGAAGACTTGGGAATAATGGACGAAAAACTGTGAAAATAAGAACATAATCCTATGTACAATTGAACCATTATGAGCCAATTCAATGAGCATCAAAAGTAAGTTCTACCTGAGATAGGAAAGGGGAAATGATCATCCAATACAATAAAAGGTTGAATAGATGGAAATACATTTTATGACAGAAAAGAAATGCAACAAAGACTACAAAAAAATAAAAATGAGGTGGATGACAATGAGACCAGAGCTCTCTTATTCATGACAGAATCTGACACTGTATTAAAGAATCTATGGCCAAACAAGTCGCTATGGAATCATGAAACATCATCAAAGATATTAAAAAATACTGGAAAGTATACATTGATAGATATTTTTAAACTGATAAACAGAGAGTATGCCAGAGAAGAAATCTCAGTGAACTTGGAAAAGAACATAGTCCTAAAGCAAAAAAAAAAAATAGCAGACAAATGTAAAACCTCTCATACAATTATCCAAATGAGCATGGCATCAAAAGCCTTGTTTTTATTTAGGTTCAATGAAGTTTATATGATGTTTAATGGATAATGTTTACTTTGATGATTTATTATAAAGGAATCATTAATCTTTAAATAACTGTTTTAAGCAAACATACTGAACATCCTTTTAATTAATTTTCATAAAATTTGAAAAATAATTTTATTGTACACTAATACCAAACACCACTTGTGCATCAGTACATTGCTATTATTTTAAAAATTCAACCTTTTTTTTTTACAGAGAACACTTTTCCAAGTAAAGTAGTAGTAGTAGTTTATTCATAATTAGATGACAAAAGCCACAATATATGTCGTCAATACAAACTTACACAAACAAATACAAAAATTTGACAGAAATGTCATATGTAATACAAAAGAAAAAAAAAAGAAACAAAAATAAAATAAAATGGTTCATCAGCAATTTAATATAACAATTTAACACCATAAGTTACTAGAGTGCAATGTAAGATCAATAGTACCTTATTGGAATCACCACTTTCACCTCTTAATTTGTGTTTCTTCACCATTTCTACTTGCTTCTTATAAAATCTTATGTCAGCTTTCTTATTTGTCATTAAAAAATTTAAGAATATTTTTACTTTCGATTTGACTTCATGTAGTTGTTTCAAATCATTAATGTTGGTGAACTCTCTGCTATGTGATAAAGCCAGCAGTCCATAGACCAACACTTCATTCACATTAGGTCCAAGTTCTGGAACTAGAATTTTAAAAAATAATTAGGTCCCTTCAGTTTAATAAATAATATAATTTTACAAATATCAATAACAGCAGAACAAAAAGTTTATAGTTTCTTGCTGGAGTATGAAGTATGTATTGCATTAAACCAAAAACTGAATTGGTATTGATTCATTACAACAAAGGCTTGATATTATTTGATGATAAAGTATTTTAACAGTTATTATATTGTCAAAAATTGTTTCTTGACACAATCAACCAATTGCAGACAGAAATTGAGTATGCATTATCTACTCATGGGCATCAGCCCATTCATAGGATTCAATTTATTAATGTCCCACTATAATTCTTTTCCCTAACTTCTCAAAGTGACTGATTACTCTTTATTTGCATCTACTCCAATTAGTTATATCTTAGGATTTCAATTTTCTATTGGACCAGCTGATACCAATTGACAACATTCCAGGTCCTCCAGCATCCAACCCACTAGCTGTACTCTTTTTTAAACTCTGTCCTTGAGAGAACACCATAGAGCATGGTAGATATTCTCGAGGGCATTTCTCTGATCTAAAGTGATCATGTCCATAGAACTATTAATATTATTTGCTATGAAGGTATAAACCAGAGAGGAATGAGATCACTGGAGATCAGTAGATTGTGTAAAGTATATGAGGAAAAGTGTTTGGGGATAATGACAAGCACAAAAAAGGAGGAAAATAGGGAATCAAAAGAGTAATTCCAAATAGAGCGACTGAGAAAGAAAGACTAATGGCATAACATTTTATGGGATAACTAATGATATTTTATCTTATAAAGGTAATAAATATGGTTGAAAAAGCATTTCATATTAGGAAATTATATCAATTGATCATATCGATAAAATCATTTACTTACATGCCTCAGTTTCCATTCGTAGTTTGACGAAGTTCATTTTCATCAAAAATAAGTGACTCAGTTCTATGAAAGAGTTATTTACCTCACCAGCTTCAAAATCTGAATCTTTGAATTTGGTCACTATGAACAAACTTAGCAACTCTGGTGGTGCAGTAATATTTGGGTAGTTGCACTCCATTGTAGTAAGAAGCTTTTTAGAAAATATCTCTCCAACTAAAGGTACTGGATCCTGTTGTTAAAAAATACCAAATATTAAAACATGCAACCTATTTCTTTGGCAATCTGATTTTAAGGCCTAAGAAATCTATGAAGCAGTAGAGATGAGACCCTCTCAAGACAGGGAGTAAACCTAGACTGAAATAGTGATGACAGAAATTAAGGATAATAACTAAGATGATAAGGTGGCTAGTAGCATTACCAGATGCTATAGAACAAGAGAAAGTGGTAGAAAAATAGCTACAATATTCAATTACAAACTAGAGTATACTAAGCTGAAACAAGATGACAGGAATAACACCAACCACAAATTGTGTTCAAAGAATGAAGTAAAAATAACTCTACAAACTCCACAGAGTACAATTTATTCTATATGAGCATGGTTTTACCACCTTTTCACTGGAATTTGTAAGGTTTCTCGAACAGGAAAAGATGGACCCACATGGTTAAGGCTCCCTTCCCTCAAGAGAATATTACTTAAGATTCAGCAACTGATTTAAAACAAGAAAGTAAGAGGAAAATTCTACAACAAACACACACTTTAGGACTTACTTGGGACAAATAAAGACAAAATAGACATTAGAACACAAATTGGTGTACGTGAGCTTAGCTGCAATTATTGTGAGACCATATACATCGTGCAAACAGGGAGGACTTTCAACAAAAGGATCATAAAATGCTTCACAAACAAAAATCACAAATCTCAATTTTTCAAACATACTTAGAAACAAACATATGAGTAGGTGATTTCAAACCCAACTTTCAAGTTTTACACATTGAAGGATTAAGTTTTGATGGTCCACAATAATTGGAGATTTTGCTAAAGAAAGAATCATGTAAGGAAAAGCTGTTTAACGAATTTTTTTTTCCGAACCTCACTCCTCCCTCTTCAAATTTCTAAACACCAACCATCAAATCCTTTTTATAGCCATTCCATTCAAACTCTCCTCCTTCCCCTCTTCCTGTCCCAACCTGTCCCAACTTGTCCCCTCCCTGTGTGGATACCCTGGCCAGGATGTACGTCACCTGACAAACGCTGCATGGCAGAATAACCAAGGTCATATAGAGTAAATTGTAACCTGTAGATAAGTGTAACACCCCTTTAGTACTCAAACAGTTGCCTATTTCCTTGCTTGAAAATTAGCACAATATCTTCCTTTTCCCAATCTTTAAGTACCTTATATTACTTTCAATTTTTACTCTTCTGAATATTCTGTACAACTCATGTTTTCCTATTGGCCTTTTCATGTAAACTTATAACCAAGTTTACTTCATTTGTAAGACATGTTCTTGTCATTTTTCATTGAATTGATTGACTCTTATAATTTCAGCCAAGTTGGAGGTTCCCAAATTATCCCTTATTTGATGTTGCCCATCTGATCATCTCTTGATTCTAAGTCTTTGTACAAGAATTTCTTGAAATAGTTTGCCAGGAGTTTTTTTTATTTTCTTCCAAATCCTCTCTCTTACAGCCGGTTGTTAAATTTCTCCGACATCTATTTTTCTTTCTTGACTAATCTACTGCATTCTTTATTTTTCTGTGTATATATATCTTAAATAATGTTAATAGCAATGATGATGAGAAAATTACAATGATGATGTGGAAGATATTGATGATAACAGTCAAAATTTTAAAGTTTTCTAAATAGAAATTGTTGACGCATCTGAAAAAAATTGGAATATATAAGCAAATTCACTGATCCTACTTTCTAGGATGGCCATTCACATATTCATAAAAACTTAAGTAATGTTCTGAGCAAAATGAAAAATTCTCAGATACTGCTAGAATGAATTTTCCAACAATCTGATCAGATATTCCTGGATTTAGACAAACAATGTACCACCACCTTGTTCATTCCACCTCCTCCGATTCATCATAAGAATTTTTCAGTGATTAGTTCAATTTATAAAAAGAAAAATTACAAATTTATCAGTATTATATAAAATCTCTAACAAAAGACCACTAGGTAACCACTTTTACTAACTGCATCACAGAAATCTCTTGGTATTTATTCCCCAAATGATCAATCTGTAATCTTGAAACCATTAAGGTATGTATTCTAAATCTCTGTAAAAATTTTTTATTCTTCTAATGAATACTTTTACAAATAAGTCATCCTCAGGAATTGATGAAATACCAGACAAAGTAATTAAATTTGCAATTCCTTTTATCAGCAAGCCTCTAATATATATTTGTAACCTGTCCTCAACTGATGGTATTTTACCAAATCGCCTCAAATTAAGCAAAGTCATACCACTTCATAAAAAAATGTAATGAAAATGATGTTGGTAACTTCCGACCAATAAGTCTACTATCTGGAATCTCCAAAATATTTGAAAAGGTAATGTTTAAGCGTGTAATGGAATACTTAGAAAACAATTCTATACTTACCAGTCATCAGCATGGTTTTAGAAGAGGTCATTCAACATCTAAAGCCCTTCATGATTTCATTACCAAAGC
>WURS02454362.1:0-13987 GCA_011762765.2 Rhinocypha anisoptera
AAAAAAACAACTTTTTTGGGGCATTAATGTTTGGAGAACATATGGATCCACCTTAAATTGCTCTTCATTTTACAACCAAATAACATTAATGTGAAAAAGTTTCTCCGCCGTTCAGTAGTCGCAATGATTATAGAAAATTTTTATAGATTGAATTTTCAGGAAATGCATACGTGTTATTTACATGAGTATAAAATACAGCCTGTAAACTAACTCATGAATACATATCTTTTATAGAGAGTAAAAAAGGTACTAATTCCTTAAGTGGCTCCATTGTCTTCCAATCTTGACTCCCCTCCGCACTAAGTCTAATGTTGTACTGTTTCCTTGATAATTTGTCTGGGTATACCTCATTAATTAATTACTCTCATACTATCAAAAATTAATTATTTTCATTAAAATATATATTTCAAAATATGGCACAAAGAGAAGTTTTATTTCTCTTTACTACTCCCGTCTCCCTTTTCTACTCACAAAAGGAAATTTATGAACATTTCGCTATCATTATGAAGTTTGATTAAACTTAAAACGCAAGTGAACGATTTAAATGTTTTGATAAGATCATCGAGCACTTAACGATTTAAGCCCCCCATCAATAAGGGTAATCGGTACATGTTCACCATGAAGTTAGTTAAATTGCCCTGGTTTCAAATTGGAATGTGTTTGACATGGCAATTAATTGAAATTTTCTCCGTTGATGCTTCTACTTTCATCGTATAATTGAAGTAACGATGAAGATTAATTCGGCGATGACAGTTAATTGCAAAGTTTGACTCGAAGTTTGGGGAAAGCCCTAAAATTAGAACGTGTGGGAAAAATGCTCTTCTGCGATAATTAGTCCGTTAATAACCTTTTGCATGAATCGAGATTCGTTCACGCCACAGGTGAATGAAGGGGGTCCTACGAAAGCATGCGGAGAGTGCGAAGCGGAGATGCAGGGAGCGAGACAATTCAACGTAGAGGAAAAGAAAGGATTGCCCCGATAATAAAACTCTATGAAAGAAGGAAAACCGGAGAAGAATACGCGGCAAGCGGGATATGAGAGAGAGCGAGAGAGAGAGAGAGAGAGGGCTTAATTCCGTTAAATCGAGAAACGGCAAAGACACCGAGCGTAATTAGCAGAACCACGGAGCCGTGAGAACGGAGACTGGAAGCGGTAAGCGGGATAAGAGTGCGGTGGACGAAGTCTTGAAGGTGGTGGGGACGGGGCCGCACGGAGGGAGTGAGGGAAGGCGAAGGTAGAGTGAAGGGGGGTGGGTGGGCTGAGGTTGAGTGCATTAGGGTCAGCGATCTGTTTCCTTAATCTCCCTGATCACGTGACGCCCTCATTCCCGCCACATTGGTCTCTTCAGACGCAGCTCCTTGACTCCGCTTTTTTCCATTCCATTTATCCCCTGCTTCAGTCCGACAGGAATCTCTCCATCCTCCTGCCTGTCTCTCTCTCTCTCTCTCTCACACACACACACCCACAAACAAACTCGAGATCATTGATCTCTTTCTTTCCCTCTAACACTTTTTTCCTCGCACTTCCTCCCCTTCCTTCCTTCCCTCTTCTTCTTCTTCTTCCATCTCTTACCCTTCCGCTTTCTCTCTCACTTCAGCCACATTCGTCCCGCCCCCTGCCCCACTCGGATCTGCCTTATCGTCCCTCTTCACGTGAACTCATTTCTCTCGCTGACTTACCCGGCATCCTCGCATTTTTCCCCCTGAGGGACCTGAGCTTGTTTCGCCCCTGCGCTCCCCACTCGATTAGTACCAATTTCCCGCGGAAAAGAAAACGCGCACTCATTCCTATTCGTTGAAGCTTGATTCCCACCGCTTGTGTGTTGTCTACTTTCGACGCATGGATTTAGCGTCCATCCCTCGACGATTGTCCGTGATAGTCGTTTCGCCTTTTGATGGAATTTTCTGGGATGCCTTCGCTCGAATACTTGTCTAAATTTCTATAAAGATTGGAGTTAGTTCATTCACTATTTCATCGCGTAATTTCCGCATAATTTTAATATAAATGTAATATCGTTGGTTATGCTGCTTCAAAGTTCATGTTAAATCTATGTTTTAGAAAATTCTAATTACTCAAGTATTTAACCAGATGAAATTCCGCGTACAAGTTTACACACTTGTTAATAAAATAACTTAAAATATCTTATATTTTAAATATAACTAATATACTAGATAGTTTATGTATCATAAATATTGTGACATAACGCACTTGGTATAAACTTCCCTATAAGGTAGTCTAAAAATGAAAGGTGTTGCAATAATGCTGTGGGAAACTGATTACACGCTTTATGTGTACACGATTATTTTAGGATTAACTATGTGGAAATTCATGATCACAGGAAAATGAAAACTGATCCCTAATCAAGTATCTGACGATGACGCCTATGCTTCGAGACTAGTAGTACCTTGAAAATAAAATCCTGTGGAATTCTTCATGTTTGAAGTTTTCTTTTAATTTCTTTTCTTTAATTTAATAATTTTTCTTTATAAATATGGGATGCCTCTCATTCTTCCGTGTAAACGACAGTCAAACTTCTCTGAAATGTTCAACAGAATTGTTTGGTTTGTTTGGAATTTATTGTACGCATTGAAACCACAACCAGATAATTAATTTCATTTTCTTTATAATATAGCATTAAATAGATTTTTCTGCTCCACGAACATTTTTGGCCGCCCGATGCCTAGAATGTAACAAGGTTTTTCACAGTCATCATTGTCTTCCAAAGTTTACATCAATGCGGAATTCTAACCAGCACGATCTTTGCAGGTGGACAATTCACTCTTCTGGCTAATCTGCCTGACAAACGACCAGTTTTTTGCTCCGGTGAAGAATTACAAGCTCTTCGCAATTCATATAGATTTTCATTTTCTTTCGGCAGCAAACACATATGCTCAATGAATTTTTCTAACTTGCGCTATCGGTTTTTAAATTTTTGTTCTTATTTTATTCAATGTCATGATAATAAATATAAAAAAAATAGTGACGCAAAATTGTGAGAATCATATTTTAAAACGTTTTTTTTAAATTTTGTGATTCCCTAATTATTGTCTTTACAATTTTCCTATGTCGGGATAAATTTTTTACAAAACCTTAGCTTCCTTGAAAGATCAGATGCACTTCTCTGAATGATCTACGCTTCCTTATTACATCGTTTCTTTCTATTTCTCTTGTATCTTTTTTTTTTGATGGAGTTCGAATCATAAATAAGTTAAAACTTTAGCAAATATAAGAGGATTGTTGTGAGACGAAAATCTATCACCCAACCCAAGCTTCAAATAAATATCAGAGATGGTTTTTAATGTAAATCTTTCAAGACTTGGATTCGCCTCTTGAATATCATGCGACTTAATAACCAAGAGACTCGCAATCGGCTTTCAATCAATAAAAATAATTACATTAATTTCCGGATTTTAATCTTCTCTTCTCTAACTGAAACACTGAACAAATCACTGCATGTGTAGTTAACCAAGTATGTCTAAATAATTAATTTTCCAGTTACCGTAATGGTTCAGTCTCGATTTGCGAAAATTATTCCATTAAATCTCAAGTACTTTAATCTTGGCAATTTACATTAAACTTTGAATGAATAAATAAAAAAAAATTTAATATGCAAAAGTTATTGATATTTAAATTCGGGTTATTTGAATTAATGGCTAAGTATCAACGCCTAAATTTCAGTTTCAGATTTCTCGGCATGAATTTCAGGTTCATGTTGGAATTAATAGTTAATTCTCCTAATTCCTAATTCAGTTATGGAGTGATTATAATAATAATATATAATATAGCATAACATAATATAATATATTATAATTTACCTCAAATATAGTAATGACGAGAGAATCCATATGTTATTCTCCTGTTTCCATCGGCTTTCCAATTCCAAGATATTGCTATCCTTAGTTAATTGAGTCAGATTAGCGTGTGTCACACTGAAAGACCACGGAGGTCACCAAACGCAATTTCACAATCTGTTGACCCGTGACCCAAGGTCTATCTATACATCGAATATCGGGCGAAAATTCGAGGTTATCGATGAATCGGGATAACTGAAGCATGGGTAGGCAGAAATTTGAGGCCATTTTTCATTGTAATATCCTATTTGACTCTGTTATACCTAAAAACATTACTTGTCCATGCCATCATATCTCTTTGGCACTATCAATTAATTTTCATGCATGAATAACATTGTCAGAGAAATCTAATTAAAAAGCCTTTATCTCATTGAACCGATAAATGAAAGTCGTAAAACTACCATGACCTATTCTCACTCCAACCCACATTGAATTTTAAGTGATTACTACGCAGTTTTATATTTATTACGAAGCGTTTATTTCTAATTTGATCCCACAACATCTATCACTATTATGAATCCTATTAATAATAGTACTAAGAAGTAAATTCACTGTGGATGCCATCACCAGGTGGAATTCCATAATGACACAAATTTTAGGTTCTAACTTTTATGTATTTCCACAGACAAATATAATACACAACCAGTTTTGACGATAATCATTAATATGACCAGATATCGTCGAAAAATATCATTTATTATAATTTACTGTGTAAATACATAAAAGCTAGTACCTTTATCTTGCGTCAGTGCTAAGAAATATTTTGATTTTAATTTCAAAACTGGTAGCAAACATGTGAAAGGTTTTTCGTTCCTTTTTTTTAAATAAATGATCCGAAAATAGTATATGTATTTGTCTTTGCTATCTTAGTATGCATATTCTTTAAAGTTTCATAATAATTTAAGCTCCTCTTTTATTAGCACATTATCCATTTTGTTGATACATCTTGTGTGATGCCTTGTAGGAAAAAAGACCCTATAACCGAATACAATGATCCGAAATAGTTTTCAGTACTATCTGTTAATTTACATAGTCCAATATAGAGCTATCGTAAGTGTTCCTATGTGTGTGTGCTATTAGAATCTAAATGTTAACATGAAGATCCCTTGTCAAATTTTGGTTGAAATTCTGCCACAGTGGAGGAAATCTCCCAATCCAGGAACGCCCTATCTCTTTCCACATTAGATCCCCTCTTGTAGGCCTCGCGATAAGCCAATATGCCTACAAATCCCTACCGAGAATTTGTAGTGCGAATGGGGTTCAAGCATTTCCCATTTCCCAAGCATTTTCCTGTCCGCCGTTGTGTGTGACATGTGCTCTCCTGGACTTATGTGCGAGGTGTTTCATTGGATCTTTGCTCTTCCCTTCCAATCCATATTCGTATTTAATCTCTATTTAGAATGTTTCAAGCAGTCTCAATGTTTTAATACTTCATTGACAATTTTGAATGTGACGGCTTCGCTCGAGTAAATTTGGTATATTTGAGACCATTATTTTTTGCATATTTTTGCCTATATATGAGAATAAATTCTCAGATTAAGAATTGAGGGAGAGTGAGTGATAAATAAGGAATAAATTCACAATAAATAAATTATTAAAGAAGCATTTTAATCTTCAACACCGGTATTAAAAATACCAACACACAGTTCTTGTAATGACGAATCATTTCATTTTAAACAATTAAAATATTAGGTTTTCTCGTAGAATGACTTAATAAATCCCGTGCAAATATTTCCCTGGTGAGATTGTTCTCACAATTAGTTATTATGTATGGTAGTACATCGTATTGGTGGGTTCAGAAGAGGAAAATAATCCGGTGTATCTCAGTTATTTTGTACGTGAAATTGACAATAAAATTAAAATATTTTTTTTATTTTTGGAATAATATTTTACGGTTAAAACATGGATTGATTGCATTATCAGCAAAAATAAAATATTTTCTTCATGAAGGCTGTTTTTCAAACTTAAACTATTTATGAAAACTCAATTTCTCTTTTGCATCACCCATCATAGCCTCTCAATCTGAATTTTAAATTGCTCCTTCCGTTAAAGCAGCCTCGACAACTGTCAGTTTTCATGAGAGGCCTGATCGACGTTGGTCCAAAAAAACCGTTTCTTCAAACTCGGGTGCGCCCTTAAACAACCCATTAAAGCCCATCCTAGAGCCCCCATAACTTAATACGGCCATCAACCTGTGACAACAACCCACAATCCCTCGTCCCATGGACCTTTTTTAAAACCACGTGACGTTTCCCAACCATTCCTGCATCAAACTCCTAACCCCGCTCTCCTCTCCCTATCGTTCCTGAACCCCGCGTTCACTTTGAAATCGACTCCCTATATCGAAACGGCATCGATACTTGGAATTCGGTGTTGTTGAATTTTCTCTCTTTTCCCACCTTTTACCAAAGCATCCACTTCGGCGTAAAATATAATTTTAAATGGGTATGTACGACACCAACTAAATATGAAATTTTAAAAATTCATTCATTCTCGTATAACAATCAAAATCTCCATTGAGAAGAGAAATTTCACTCTACATAGTACTTCATTTATAAATTTAATTCTTAAAAAGAGAACTCTATATAATATGATTAGGTCTGATAAAGTTTATAGAATGTCATTTCATCTATATAACTCGTTTATAGTCTATAAAAATAGTCTGCTCCCTATATTAGTAAATGGAGTACCATCCAATAGGAAAGCGTTTGTTTACCGCATGGGTTACCGTGTTTGTAGGGAATCTTATATGTTTATTTTAAATTTATTTCAATTTTCATCGATTACAATTTACATCGATTAAGGTTAGTTTAGGTACCTTATATGCGAAAATATTATCATTTGCTGTTCTATTGGGCGTTATAGGAGGTTTATGTCATTTTGTTCCAAATGAGTCACTTTTAATTTATCAACAGATATTCACTGAAGTAGAGCATAATTCTTTCCGCAAAGTTCATGAATGAAATTAAACAGAGCCCCACAACCAGTCACATAAGGAAATATTTATATTTCGATAAATACTAATCTTACTATTTTCGTTTATCTTGATCTACCTTATCAACTTAATGAATGTCAGTTAAATTAATAGAAACCTCATATTTTTAAATCAAAACAAACAGATATATTATTAAAGTTTATCTTATGAGTAGAATTATATTAACATATTATATTTTCAAATTGTTTGTATTTGTACATTCCCCAGTCAAAATTATAATAAATACGCCACTATTATTATATCATTCGTCCTGATAGAATGTGATCTGTTTAGTTAATATATTTACTAAATGAAAACAATAGGGTAAATATTTGTTATCATCTAAGATATTTTTATTGTGAATTTGGTGAACTTAATTAATTTGTATTGCCAATCACAATAAGTTAAATTCAAATGCATAAAGTTCTCTTCTTATCTCTATTAAACAATCACCTTTTTCATTTTTTTTCCTGCGCACAACACAGCTTTAATGGTAATGTACGTATCGATATATTACGAGCACATTCATCTCCCCCGATTTCTCGTCAACGATTTCACCCCTCTCTATTCATTTATCTTAATTTATACCCTCATCTACTACCATCTACGCCTCGAGCACATCCACCCAGACAGCCCACTGCTCTCTTCTTTTATATATCCCCTTGGACCAATCTTTTCTTTGTTTTCTCGCGTAAATGAAAGCCGTAAAAATCTCGCATCTCTCACCCGTTCCTTCTTATCATCCTCTAAAAAAAAATTAAGTCTTTAACTCATAACTTTCTCCATAATCCTCCACCGTGGCATGTATTTTAATTCTGCAAAAATATACCCCATAAAACCCATATTGGGATAGTGTAGCTATTCGTAAGGTTAATTCACATAAACATATTTATAAATTGGACGAACCGATAATCCTGCGCCTTTAAAAATGATGACAGCAATTCCTGCTGAACGTCAGAAATGGTATGCAGTAATATGCTAAACTTTTCTTTCATGTAATATCAAACATTGTTTGTAATTTACTTATTTAATATGGTAAAATTATTTATTAATACACAATTTATGTTTAGGAATAAATATTATAATGTAAAGAAGTTGTAATGATCCCCCTTAATTTTAATTGTTATCTTATACAAAAGTGTTCATAAAGCTACTATGAATTTAATGTCAAACATTTTAAGATATTATAATATTTCGAGAAAATAAATTTTTAGTCATTTTTTATAATAATTTTTTGAGCAAATGTTTGCACTATTATATATTCCTCTTCACTGCTTATAATTTTAAATAGAATACAATTAGCTCAAATAAAGACTGAATACAAGTACTGAACAAAATTCAATTCCTTTTGTCTTAAGGTTCATTCATAATGCATTGCTATCCCAATTAATAATCTAACCTCTTCATTGTCCTCTCATATCTCTATTTCTCTCAGTAATAAATTTGTGCCCTTACCTTCCATTTTCTACTCTTCAAGACCTAGATAACCATCAGATAACTTTTACGATACAATTCTTCAAGATATCATCTCACCACAATAGAAAAATAAAACGCAATTACAGCGGCCTGTCAGGCCACCATTAGTTTTTGTAATAATGATAATGTTGGCACTGTGCGGGTGTCCCTCTAACGACACCGTTTTCATGGCACCCATTGACGTGATATCTTTGTTGGTTCCTGTACAGAAATATGGAACGAGAGAACGATTCGTGGCACAAAACAACGGTTAATCGGCTTATCATTGGACATGTCTTGGTGGTTTCACGAAAGGCATATTTGTGGTTGATTTGGGGCTTAAACGAATCTTGATCCGAAAGGAATTAATGGATAAAAGATCCTGTGATTGAACTATGGTAGATATGGGCTGAATATTCTTTGAGTACGTAGTGATCGTGCTGGGAGTGTTTGGCAAAGTTGAAGGTTGACCGCTAAAGGTCATTAAATGCACCCCAGTCAGCCAGTAGGGCGAAGGCAGATGCGCCTAGCGGGCGTGCATGGGGCAGGCATTGCTCCCAGGGTCCCTAAGTCCGCCCCGGGAATATATCCCCATGAATCCCTCTTTTGACTCCGGCCGATTTGACTGCAATAAACCTCTGGCACTGTGCCAGAGACTGGTAAAGGGGAATTATTTACATATTAAATGCGAAATATGTTATTATCGTTGTATCTATTGCAATTACGAAGTACTCATTAAAATTTGCCCAGGAAGTTTGGTAAATAAAATATACAAAAGGGGATTAAACAATTTATTTATGATAATTAAAATCTTTCAGTTTGTTTATTTTAATAGACTATGGTCCTCTTATTAGAAGAGTATCTATTTCCCAAGTCTCTTTTTAAAATGTTCATGATGAATTTCAATCAAGACAAAATTATTTTTCCACTTATTCTTAAGTGCAATCGAGTTAGTAATTATTTTACTAATCTTTTATAATGTTTGAAGCTAACATTTCGCTCTTTCGATTTGGAAATATACCACGGTCTCATTGTAATTGGTTCAAATTTTAGAAGCTGATTATATAGTGGATTCCTATTAAAAATAATTGGATTTTAATAAATATTGTTATTTGTTTATTTTTAAGCTTGTTCTCATTTCTGGTTTTCAGTGTTCTACCTAGTATAAAAGGTTTTATATTTCTAAATCTAATAAGCTTCCTACACGATTAATCCGTAATTTATAAACAAGATTTGCATGGATATTTCATTTTTTTAAATAACGTGTATATAAATATAAATTTCATAATTTTAAATGGCATTCAAACAGTTCCCCACATTCCCCCACTTCCTTAAAATATAGATTCGGACGGAGAAAATAGCGTAATAACGATGGAAATACTTCAATTTTAGTTAAGTTATTTGTAAAACAATATTACTGCGATTTGTTTTCGATGGTAAAAAGTATATCGTTATAGCATTCTGACCCAACCGCAAGAAAGGTCACTAGGAATAACAACCAGTTATTCAGAAAAAATTTATTTTTGTATATATCTGGAAAATTTTCCGATAAAACTTTCTTCGGTGCATCATTCATTTGCACTTAACCATGTGTTAATTGCTTCCTTTTACTTCATTTCCTTCACAATCCAGATTAAAAATCTTTGAGTAAAAATGAGTTTGCAACAGCTGTGCAAAAGATAAGAAAAATCTCATGGAGCTGTCCCGTTCCAAAATCTATAAATTTCCGTATTTTCCTGGAAAAATTGGATAAAAATCTCCCAAAAAAATTGGTTCTCTGAATGACACATCTATCAGAAAAATCTCGGAGACCTTGTGAAAAAAATCAAATTCATTCATCTGTCACTTACAAAAATTCGCCATAAAATCTTAAAAGGACTCCGTTTACGTCAACGGTGAGAATGTGTCAGCAAGTGAAAGTCTTTCCCGATTCAATTAAACAGGGCGTGTCGAAATGGCAGGCCACTCGACTCTAATCTGCGACCCGCAATCTGCCGATATAGTTAATAATCCAACGGGCGTTTTTTATTTCGTCCATTTACGTAGCCTGAAGAATATTTTTATTTTTAAAAACTTTTAAAATTCGTCGGGTATCAACCGAAATGCAATTTTTTGACAGCTCCCGGACACATTTAGACCACTCTACCGAAATCGCATGCGTGTGAGACAATATTTTTTTCGCGTCTGAGAGCATGAATATTTATGGAAATATTAACTCAGTGACTAAAAGCATTAGTCTCTAGTTGAAGAGTTTCTATAAGTACTATATGATTGATTTTGCTAGCACAACGGACCCACTATCTACTGTTAGAATATTGAGCCTCTGTCACAATTTATTATTACGTATTATTAGGACGAGGAATATTTCCACTAGCACGAATTCACTTTTTAGCCATATATTAATGGTTTTGTGGCAGTATAACCAACTAATAAAGAGCTATGCCAAATTAACATGTTATTAATTATAATACTCATTATTATAATAAAAATTATTTTATTATAGTGGATATTAATATTAACTTGCTCAGTTACGATATTTATTATTTTCTATTATCTTCTAAATATTGGTTTAATTTATTTTTGGCAATACTTTGATGAGACGGTGGGTATAACTTTATCTTGCATAATCATTGTGGAGAAAATGAACCTACTTCGCAATTTACTCATGGATTTTTAATGAACACGACAATGATTTCGTAAGAAGACCACATCATTAAGTCAACCAGATGATATAGCCCTTCTACGAAACCATAGTCCTATTAAAAAAATCATATGTAATCTGCATAGTTAGTTCATTTACTCTTAGTATGATAGCCTTCCACAGAGTTTTTTTCTGGGTCACTTATATAAACAGTTGCAACGCAAGCTCCTGATCTTAAATGTGCGGTGCTAATTCGGAAGAGAGCTAAAACTTGGCTTCGCAAGATACTTTACCCTTAATGCTATTAATCTAATGAATAAAACTCTTGGTAAAATCAATATATTTCAATAAATTAAATTAATTTTCTTAAGATCTAAAATTTTAATTGAACGTTTTAATTACGGTACATAATAATAGTCTATAATTCTTTAGTTTTTCCTTTAATGGAGATTAATGTTGAAGTCAGAAATTTTATATGTACTATGAAATTGGTGCGAAAAAAGGCTGTCTAAACAAGTATGTGTATGAGAAAATAGTAATTTGGGAAATAAAAAGCATGTTAAAATATAATAATAGTGATTCGGACAGGTATTACTATTTTATAGCCCGTAATCTTTATAAACTATCAATGTTATTGACTTCTGGCTTATAATCACAGAACTTAAACCCACGAAAAAGGCATAATCAAAATATGTAAAGCCTTCATCAATGTTTACATCTAGTACCACTTAAAGATCAAATTCCCTTATGGCATTATTTTTTTAACATTTTCAAGAGAAAATCTGCATAAGTTGCTGTACGCCCATATGTAAGATTTCTAAAAGTAAGCATATTTTCGAATAGAGAAAGCAAAGGAACCATTCACTTTTTATGGCTGGAAAGGTCTCATTTGGAGACCCTCGCGCCAACGGAATGGTTTGCCATTCCTTGGCTCACGCAAATTATTATCACCGACTCTTCTACGGCTCTCTTCAACGGGCTGCCGTCCCTCCGCCTTTTCTCCAAGTACCACCCTCGAGGACTCATGCAATCATTCCCTAAGCCTCGCTTCTCTCCGCTCTTCTCGGCCTCCCTTATCTTCCCCCGAAAGAGGGGACCCGCATCCTTTTTCTCCCTCCTCCTTCAAAACATCCAATTTCCTCCGCCTTCCTCTTCTCCCCTTCTCTCTCTCACTCTCTCTCACTGCCATATAAAAAATACCTACACGCTCCCTCGATAGCAACTCCTTTTCCATCTCTGTTGCCTCCTCTCTGCACCTCCCCACACTTCCCCGGCAACACACCCTCGCTTTTCCCCTTCCCTATCAACACCAGAACATCATTTCCGTCAAGCAATCAAGCAATGGTTATATTTCTGGATTTTCTATCGTGTTGGTCATTGGTGGGTGGATCTTAAGAGGCAGCTATGCTTTAAGCTTCTCGATATCCTAAGAAGAACCAAGTCGGAAATTACCGGAAACTGAGAAGTTTGCTCACTTGACTCGTCATGTCCAGAGCTTTATATTTGGCATGGACCGTTATTTTTCAACTATTTCTTTCAATTACTTGCACGTATCTGAGTACAATGAGAGTGTGACACTGTTTCAGGCAGGTATTTTGACGTCACGGGTGTAAAGTGGTCTCCACGAAACTACAAGTGAATTTTCCATTTGGGCCTAGTTTTCTGTGGTAATTTATCTTGGAAAGAATTTTGACATTTTGTTTTCACGTAATCGCTTAAGAAAATCATTTCCTCAATATATATGCTGTTTGAGTATAATCTTCGCTATATCTGTTGCGATACATAGCATTGATTCTAGTGTTGAATTGTCATGTTTGTCGTTTATTTTTTTTTAATCGTTGCCACTCGGATTATTCGCCGACTTGTAGACTAGGTAAATAAATAATAAATTAATACGAAGATTTTAAAAATAATTATCAAAAGTATTTCGCTAAGACGGTATCAAATGCACATAGTTCTGAAATAATCATTTTTTTTTAATATTAACTGTTATTTCCTATACTTAATTTATGAGCTTTTAGGTCTGTATATATATAATCGTTTATTTTCGTTTAGTTCCACATACGCATAGCATGGTCACGTTTTGTGAATGGTCTCCAATCCAGTGTTTCCTGCACGACGCCTTAAAATTTGACGATCTGCAGGATACCAAATTTGACAGCCGATATGCGAAAAAGCCTTAAATCCATAAGAATCTCTGTAATATGATTTTTTTCAAGTTTTCTTCCAGGTGGATAAATTTTATTGGCCAACATTTGAAACGAATTTTGTCACCACGGAAACTAATCTTTTAATTTGTAACTACTTATTTACTATGAAAATTGTAAATATTGTGGAACTCGTTCAATTTTTTAAAATGTATGAAATTAATCATTTTATGTTTGTTTCCCACGCTCAGATGCTTATTTCTCTTTTAAAAGAGGTTAACAAGGACACATTTAGGATTGAATACAGTTTTTTCCTAGTTATTTTCTACAAATCCTGGCATTATTCTTAGAAAGCATTCTTGAATTCATTCTTATTCTTGAATTCAGATAAATTCCCATACCCTAGTACAATTAATTTTTCGATAATAACTGTCCATAATTATTATCAATAAATATAGCGTAAAACGAATGTCTTACTTAATATAGCTCACTGATAATCAGAAAAAATAGCGGCATAACCTCTATTTTAAATCCTCAGCATAGTCAGAGTAAGTATCGCGGCGCTTACTTACGCCAGTTGCATAATGACTACTGTTTTCCTTTCAACCACCAACCCCCATCTCCCTCCCCCAACCCCCAGCCACTCTCCACTCCTCCACCGCCGTAAGTCTCCCTCAGGGCACCTCCGGGGCATCCGCCCTAGCTCTTTGTGCTCTCCATTCTGTCATCGCCTCTAGTGCCCCTCCCGGAAGCACCCTTCTTCTGCGTCTTTCTTCTCGACCTCCACGCTTTCTTCACTTTTTCTCCTCTCCCCTCGTCGCCTCCCTCACGCCCCTTCCCCCAACTCCGGCACTCGACATCATCCGCGACGGCAAAGCCACCTTCCGGCGACCCGCCCCCCACACCTTCCCTTTCTCC
>WURS02454373.1:0-13986 GCA_011762765.2 Rhinocypha anisoptera
GAATTGAAGCACACACGAGTAGGTATCGCAGATATAAAATGTTTTTGTCCTTCAAAATTTAATGTTCCCATTTGCCTTTGCAAAAGTTATCTGACTTCAAAACATAAATATAGCTGAAGTCGAGGGGCAATGCCAAGGAATACCGTGAAACCTTGCCCTACTTTGAAAAGCTTAGGCTTACAGTTTGACATGGAGAAGTAGGAAAATGTTTTTATCCTGATAATGCCGTCAGCCTATCGCTCGGGCACGCCAAGATTTTTATGAAGACGAAACAAACCTGGAGAGCCAAATGTCATTGAAAATCTCTTATACGAAAGTGAAATAACACTGTCCATCAAGCTCTAAGAAATAAGTTACAAAATTCGCAATTTCCACTTTAAAAAACTTCTTCTTAAAGTGGAAATTGCAAATTTTGTAACTTATTTCTTAGATAATGGATCGTTTCCACCACATCTCACCTGACTCTATAACGTCCACCAAGATTTTCGCCGGAAATGATTACGCCTACCGGGTTAGCCCGAGGGTAAAGCCTCGCCGGCTAACCCAAAGGTCGCGGGTTCGAATCCCGCCTAGGGCACGTTTGTTGAAAAAGGTTTTTTCTATTATTTGAAGAGGTGCGAAATTACAATGGCCGTCGAAGCCCCCTATAAACAATAATAATACAACTACGAAATGATTTATATCCGTAACTAGTCATCCTTGTCATAGAGATTACCATTCCGTTCAAATAACTGACCCCGACAGCACCGCCAAGTTAAAATAACACACACCACCCGATCGATGCTTTGCCGTCTGCTGCGCGGAGAAATAAGGGTTGATAATTGGAATGTGCTGCGCAGATCGCGGCTAGATGGAGGTCCGACCCTATAGGACGGGTCGCGCCACCGTTTAAAATGATGTATCCTGCCGGGGAGATCGAGATACGTGAGAGACGCGGTGATCCTTCCTCTCGAGTAGAGGAAGAAGATGGAGAGGGCCGAAGGGCTGGGATGGGAGGGCGTCGAGGGTGTAGGAAGAGAGAGAGAGACGAACGCCTCGCTTTTGAGAAGCACAAGGCGGTGCTCTCCGGTGGGCGGGGGGAGAAGGAAACGAGGAGGAGAGCAGAGAGAGAAAGAGGGGAGTAGAAGGGAGATAGGAGAGAAGGGTGAGAGAGGGAGGGAGAGGCCTTTGGCGACGAGGCGAAAGCCATAGAGCAAAGAGCCGGATGGAGGAATTTTGGAAGGGGCGCGATGATGGGTTTGACCGGCGCATGCACGCACACACACACGCGAAAAACTCATTCGAATTTACCTGGCGGCCAGGGGAGAGAGAAACGCGCTTGGAATTCGCGGGTAAGATAAATTCGCGGGAGGGAATGGGGATGCTAATATTATTAAATTATTTCGCTTGTAGTTGTTCTTAATGTTATCATTGTTTCCTTCCTGATACATATTCAATTATTATTATAAATATAATGTAAGGGCCAATTCGGGTGTTTTTCGATCCTTTAAAACACTTAAATTTATTAAAACAAAATCATTCCCCCCTTATAATCTTTACCACTGCCTTGTCCTTTCCCGGAGAAAATGCAATGGATAAATTTTTCTTGAACGGAGAGAACAATTCCAGGACCGCATCGGGGATGAAGATAATTTAACTAGGGTGACCGTAAAAGAATCAACACCCTCTCCGATCGCCGAAGTACATAAATATAGAGATAATCGGGTGGTATAGCCTGGGCGTATGCCATCCTGGTGCATGCACCACCCTTCCCTGTGCTGTCCACAAATGTCCGGGCGCACGCTATCCTCCCCGGTGCTTGTCGGCATCTTGGCCAAGCGCCCATCATCCTTACCTTGCACCGAGTACGCTCCCGTCCGGGCACTGCCCGTACACCCCCGATCCTCGTGCACCACCCCGTCTCCAGCACCATAACTGGTAACTACGTCCCTTCTTCCCCTCCCCCCCTTTGACCTCTCCTCCCTCTGTTGGCCAATTGCACGTCGAGTAAACGTAAATAAAGAGCTACATTTTTATACTTAAATCTGTGTTTTCTTAATTATGCTATTCACTCCCCAAGTCGCAGTGCACAGTAGCAGTGGCGTTGTGACAAGGGCATACAGGAAAGAAACCAAATGGTTTCTCCAGGTTTAAATCTGCTGCCACATAAATTAATTTTATATTTATAATGCAGAAAGATTTTTAGACTTGAAACAATTCCAGTAGTTGTGCATCAGTTGGAGTGAACTTTCGTCTTAGACAATCTTGAACCAAGTCATAACTCACTTCTACCAACTTTTATAGGTGGTAGTGATTTGCAATAATTATTATAACGATTTAAAAAGTATTTTTAAACATTTTAATAGAAGAGACAAAAATGTTTTAGATATTTCCATATTGAGCAAAAATTGTGTTGAATTTTACATATTTTACTTGATACAAACTACAGTCAAATGTACATTCAATTGTTCAAAATAAATTCAAATGTTCACAAAATAACTTGCAAACTTCTTGGTGCAGTTTGTTCTTAGGGTCACATTACTTTGCATGCATTGTAAGAGAAAATCAACATAAATAAATCTAGGTAAAATGCAGTATAAACATATCCTGTGATAAAAACATAAACCAAATACATACAATTATAATAAAATGTAACAATATAATTCTCTCTAATATTGACATCCTGGTCCACCAAAGTCTATGACTTGTCTGGAGGTGCCAAATCTACCTAACATTAATTATTTAAACTTCAACAGGTTTCACCGGCTGGGTTAGCTTGGTGGGTAGCAAGCTGTCTGACTAACCCAAAGGTTGTGGGTTCGAGCCTCACCCAAGGCATGGTTGTTTTGTTGTCTGAATGGGTCTTATCTTTGAACTGAAGAGATGCGAAATGACCATAGTGCCATTGACACATCCTATAAACAAAAATACTACTACTTAAACAGCCTTCTTTCTAGTCTCATAATACCAGCAGTAAAATTTCAAATCTATTGCTATCTTGAATTACTTATATTGTATTACATTACTTTCTATGTAATCAAGCAGAATAAATAAAAATCCATCATACATATAGTGGATTTTAAAAAATCATTTAATTATTAATGCTTGCAAGTAACCATTATTAATACTAATAATTCAAAAACACATTCATCACATATCACAGCCACATATAGATGGACTCCTAGATTACGGCTCTATAATATACTCCACTGGAAGAGAGTCGTATCTCCGACCACTCTCATCTATTCACAACCTTGGCTTGAGGCTGGCAACAGGAGCGTTCAGAACAACCCCAATCTTGAGTATATACACGGATGCCGGAGAACCATCTCTAAATATATGCAGGAACCCACTGATGTGTAACTATTTAGCAAAAGTTTTATCTAACAGAACCCATCCATGTTTTAATCTTAAGCCACGGTTTTTAAAAATTTTTTATAGATGTACTCGGTCCACTAGACCTATAAGTGTTCCTTTTAAAGATTTTATCACTGCCACTGGTTTTACACTTCCGAAAGTGTACCCAGTGGAATATTCCAAATATCCACCATGGCAGATACCCAGGCCCAAAGTAGACAGACAGTCTACTAAAACACAGTAAATCTTCCACTACCTCCTCGGAATACCAGCAATGATTCAATTAGCTGTTATCGTCCCACCACAAATTCACCCTGGTTTACACTGATGGGTCGAAATCAGATACAGCCTATGCTTGTGCCATCATCTCACAATATCAGGGAGTTCTGAAAGCAAGGATAAATCCTCTGTGCAGCATATACACTGCAGAGCTTCTTGCTCTTCATCTGGACCTAAAGGGAGTAAAGACCGGCAAGTTGTATATCATCCTTAGTGACTCTCAGAGCATTTCTGTCAGAGTGACTTCAAGCCATTTCCACATTTGCCAACATGAACCCTATCATCCAACAAATACAACATCCCAGCCTCGATAACCTGGATAAGAATGGGATAGATGTCATCTTTGCTTGGGTTCCTGGCTTAGTTGGTGTAACTGGGAATGAGGAAGTGGAAGCAGCTGCGAAAGAGACTCTGAACAAGGATGACATCTCTCAGATGCTGGTACCTGTGGTGGACTTGAAGGCTGCATCGTGGAGTGCAGTATCAGCGTGACCCTCCTCCATTAGGAGCATATGGAGTGAAGAGGTCAATATCACACGATTGAGAATAGGACATTGTCTCCTGACACACTCATACCTCTTTACAGAGGACATGACTCCACCTCGGTGTGAAGGCTGCTGAGAAAGTTTGAACACC
Source organism: Rhinocypha anisoptera (assembly GCA_011762765.2). Classification (NCBI taxonomy): domain Eukaryota; kingdom Metazoa; phylum Arthropoda; class Insecta; order Odonata; family Chlorocyphidae; genus Rhinocypha; species Rhinocypha anisoptera. The sequence continues at coordinate 4,252 of WURS02454373.1, forward strand.
AGGGGCGGCCTAGAGAATATCCTAGGTAACTACCCTGACATGCTCACCTGCGCGTGATTACTTTTCTTAAACGTGCTGGGTTCTGGAGTAGAATATAATGATTTCACACAGGTGTGTCTTCTACCGAATTTTTATTCCTGTTTTTTTATTTGTGTATTTTATACTTTTATTTATTTATTTTCAATCTGCTTTATAGTCACGGTTGTAGTTATTTTAGTCATATAATTGATTCTTCTTGCAGTAATCACTTGCTCAAAATGATGAAACTAATGGTTTCAGAGTGGTGTGCGCAAAATGACCCCTATGCGCGCTGTAGAAGCACACCCGGAAAAATGCTACAACTACTACTAGATGGAGACGCATCCAACAATTGGTTAAAATTGGCAAACTTTTCACAGAAACAGAGAAGGAATTCTTCATTGGAATCCAAGACCAAATCATAAAGACAATTAACTACAGTAAACACATCATAAAAGTCCCAGGCATTAAAGATGACAGATGCAGAAAATGAGGCCAAACTGCAGAAACAGTAGACCATATAATAAAGAGCTGCAGCATCCTAGCACCAATAGAATACATTGAGAGGCATGGCAATATATGCATACATATCCACAAAATCCTGGCAAAAAAATATAACCTAACCAGTGATGAAAACCAATATTACTCATAATAAGTGGAAGCTGTTCTTGAAAGCCCCGTAATTAAATTATATTGGAATAGAAATTTGTAGGCTATATTGGATTAGCAATATGTAGGTGGCTTGGTGTCCATCCTGGATGCCCAAGCTTTGATGTCAATGAAGAAAAAGTTTTCTTCCTTTTCAATCCCCCCACATTTATCGAAGAGTCTAAGGAATAACCTTGTGAAATACATTTTTGATTTTGATGGAAAATTGGCCAAGTGGGATCAACTGAGATTGACGTTTGATCTTGAGAGCTCATTGATGTTAAAGCTAGAGCCCAAGATAACACATTCACATGTTAACTTAAGACCCTTTAAGAAAATGAAAGTGAAGTTGGCTACGCGAATGTTCAATAGTAGAGTAGTAGTGTATCTGTCGCTTTATCAGTTTTCATTGCTACTGGACAACTAACTAGTGCTGCAGCAGGAGCAGTTGGATTCATAAATGAACTCTTTGATACTTTCAACAGCAATCAAATAAAAAAGCACCCTCTTAAAATGAGGTATGCCATTTCTAAGCATTATCCACATGTGGCATTTCTTAAAGAGGCCTCAGAAAAATTTGAAAGAAGCAAATTTTTACAGTGCAGGAGGCAACCACCATGCTTAAAAGGGTGGCTAATAAGCATTCATAGTCTTGTCGGTTTATCAACACATCTCCAGGAAAATTATAATATTACAAATTGAAAAACTAGAGTATTGAATCAGGATGCCTATAGAATACATTCTCTATAATACGCCAGCAATATGGATGCTGCAACAATCCTACAGTGATTCAATTTGAAAAGGGAATGAAGCATATAATGCCGTCAAAACTATCAAAATTACCTCAAGATAACAATTGTGACTTACAATTACTCAGTGACACTGATTTAAAAAGTATTTCCAATGAAAATGAATCTATAGATATTTTTGGTGTTGAGACAGAAGATGGTGAAAAAAAATTGAGTTAATTGTCATAGATACCACAGAGGAAAAAGTTATTTATTATGTGTGTGGATATATTTGCAAGAATTTTTTAAAAAAGCAAAATTGCATACAGTGCAAAGAGTTAGTACTAAGAAGTGACAAAACTTTTAGTTCTCTTGAACAATTTCTTACATTTATGAAAGGAAATGAAGAAAGAGGTCAGAATATTGGCAATTTGTTACCTCCAAGTGAGGGATTTTACAATACAATTATGGACTGGGAGAAGCAATTTCAGGCATTTTTTCCCAGAATAATGCACAAAAGCAGATCAAAAGAAAAGTTGATGTTCGAAATTGAAGTCAGACCAAGCTTAAGGAATATTACTCTTCCCTGTACAAATAGTAAAAGTGTGATTTTAAATATGTTTTTATCAATGAGGATTTATTGGGTGGTTACATTCTCTAACAAACAAAGGCAAGCTGACAATTTTAAAAACTAACTTTTGTTGCAAAAAAAACTATGGAAAATAGTGCACAAATAACTTTTAGTTAAAAATTACCTAAAAATGTTGGTGTTTATTTATAATATGGGCTTGAATACACACTATTTGAGACAAGTAGAATTTCATACTTTTCTTTATTCATGCTTCTTTTATTAGTTTGTTTTTTAAAGAGTTTACTACATATATATTTTCGATCTTGGTTATTCTGTTCTGTTTTGTTGATTTATCCTTTTACATAAAGACTATTAACAGACATGTAAAATGGAAATTTCAAGTAACAAAAATTGAAATGTTTAATAAGTAGTATTTAAACAGGCAAAAATTAAGCCTGCGAAGTAGTATGGTAATAGTTTCTAAGATGACACTTCAATGAGAGGTACACCAATGTTTTTTACATGTTCGCATAAATTTTGGATTTGAGGATAGTGGTAGATTTTTTATTTGAAGATGCCAAGGAACCCTTTCTACAGGACTACAACCCTGACATGGTGAAAGGGCTTTTGTTTAAAAAAATCTGCATGATGCAGCAACCATATGTTTTCATAATAGGCAAGGAAGGTAGCAATATTTTTGTTTATTAAGTGAAGCACAACAAATAGTAGTTCAATAAGAACTGACTCAATGATATTAATTAATGAGAAATGAATAAACTTCATAAAGCTATGAATCTAATAAAATTAAACTATATTTTAGAGTTAGGTAAATTTGTGCAAAAATTTGAATCATACCCTTGGTGCTGAGATCATAGATAAGATAAAACGTGATGTGAGAATAAGAGGGAAAGTGATAACCATGGGTTGAGTAGCAGAGTAGCACATTGCTTTACTTGCTGAGAATGAAGAAGATTAAACAGAGGTATTAGCATCCATCATAAAAATAGAAGATTATAACAAAAATAATGGTATCCATCAGAGGTACTTTCAGAAGGTGAGTGTCACCTAGTGGCAGTGGGCTGGACAACTGAACTGAGGGTTCCTAGTAGAAGGCTACAGTTATACCGTAACTTACTAATGGTGCAGGTCTAAAGAATCATTCCAGCTTCAACTGCCACACCTAAGGTCAAGAGTGAAGTTCATGGAATTGGTCACATCACTGAATTATGGAAGGCAATGAGCAACATATGCATAGAAAATGCAGCTACATGTTCACATTTATGATGTGACTGCATTCCTCCAAGGTAACATATTCTAGAAATGAAATAGTCCCCCAATCAGATCTTCAGCTGGGGACTACTAAGAGAGGTATGCCAGTTAAAATGGATAGTTGAAGAATGTAAACACAGATTGTAAGGTCCATTGGAGGACTGACATACCTGACTAGGCTGGGATATAGACAATAAAAGTTGAGTAAGTCAATGGTCTCAGGAAGAAGACTTACAGAGCAACAAATAAAGGATGGCATACTCAGGATATAAATAAATAATGACTACAATTTAGTGGTCTCAAAGAGTATTTACATCATTGACAGATGTTAACAAAGGGGTTCTTGATAATCACCGTGCAGATGCATCAAGATCTGAACTTCACGCAGCAACAAATAACTTCAAGAAAAAAGACATAACGAGTAAACAGAATCTGTGGAGAAATGATCGGGACCATAAGGAGGAAATTATAAAGATACTCTCCTGGGAATAATAAGTGATTTCAATGAAATTGGTAAATTGCCAAGGACTTTGCGAAAAGTGAAATGATAGCTCATCCGAAGTTTCGATTCTTGCGACGAAGCTGGATTGAAATGTGATGATTTGCGCAAGAGCTTCCTCGGCGTCACTTCGCTCCAGCTTCCTTCTTCGGGTGTTTGGACGTTGGCGATGCGCGTAAAAAGTTTTACTCTCGTTACTGCAAGTCACTGCGAACTGAAGAAGCCTCCTGTTATGCAAGAGAAACCATGAAACGTTGACATAATCCTTGAAAAAAGAAGCCGTGATATCGAAAAGAGAATTAAATGCGCCGCGCCAATGAGCGAATATGGAAGGCAACATTAAGGATATCGTGTATTTTATTATGGCGATATCAAGCGTTTTCCTAGAACTGCTTCCTCTTTAAGTTAGCAAATAACGACTCCTGTTATTACATCGGTTATTATTACATTGAAGTCATAGACACGACTGCTATTAATTTTTTATCTCTCAAATTTCTGAAAAGGATTAAGACTTCTGTTGTAATAGCCATAAATTTTTAACAGTCATCAGATTTCTGTTCGAGGAAGGAGTCAAACGAACAAGGTTGAGTATTCTTCGTATAATAATACACTAAGAGTATAGGAAAAAAGAATAAACGTACTTATAGTTATGTACTTTCTTTATACGATCCATATATATTGAAGCGTAAACATTTTTATACCATGTTTAGCGAAATAATTTCTTGAATGCTGGAACACCAGATTCGTTAAGGCATCTTAACTTTCGGTTGTAGAAACAATGGCACTTAATAATTCCACATAAATAGTTTTACGACTACAGCTCGAGTTTCGTCACAGGGTGACATCATCATGTGAAGCGACACCTTGCAACGAAATCCGGGTCGTAGTTATGAAAGTGCTTATGTGAAATTGCCATGTGTCTTTGTTTATATGACCATGAAGGAGTTCCAGTTACAAAGTAACATCAGAAACCATTTCCTTTGACGATTAAATTCGACTATCAAAACACGTGGGACTCTGGTTCCGCTTACCTTCCTAATACCCATAGCCCCATAGCTCCTAATATCACTCAAAGTAGAACGAATATTTAATTTTTAAATATTGGTAGTGTCATTGGATTCATGAAATCAATATTGGAAGTTTTTGCAAAAACTGATATCAATGTTTTTAATTCAAACGTGAAAAAGACCGTTAGGATATCTGAACAAATATATAATTTGTCCAAAATAGGTATCCATGCTCTGAGAGGCAGATACGATTATCCTATTTTACCATTGATAAAAATTTTAAGTTGCAAAACATCTCTGGAAATTGCATTTATTTATTTATTTGAAGTCTAATTAAACACGGGAACGGCATTACGACATTCTCCATAAATTAAAAAGTAATTATCAGTCAGTAAATATTCTCAAATGCATAATATAATAAGTAATTATAGTAAGTTGCAGGTAATTTTCAGGTTTTTGAGATGTAGACGAGGAGAAGGAAAGAGAGGATAAAACGAACTGGACTTAAGCCAGAAAAAGGGACTTTTTGTTAGGCATGATGAAAGAGGAATCTGTAAGGAGGCATCCGAACGAGACAAGAAATGGATAGGAAACATATTTAAGGGTAAGGAAACATGTGGTTAAGGAATTAGAAATCAAACAAAAGAAGAAAATGAATAGACAGTTTAAGTGTCATGAGGGGACGTAGAAAGTACCCGGAGTTGACGGATAATTGTCATTAATTATAAGTAAATGTAAATTAGGTGATGAGTAAGACTACTTGGTAAGTTGCGATAAGACGTATTTTTACCTGCAATATGAAATCTAAAGCACCTTTAACTGCTTAAATAACTAGGAATAAATTTATTCAACGTTTCGAGATAATTAAAAAAGAAACTTCGGCCGTAATTATTTTATTTTATCACTAAATGAAACTCGTTTCATTTACTTTGAACAAATATTTTGGCCATGGCATTTGTCCCGATTTTCCCAATTTTGTTTCTGAAATTTAAATATAATTAACACAGTTATCAAATTGAACGATGTTCACAGAGAGTGACTGAAGCCTAAAGACAGCCCATTAAACACGTAATATAACCGAGAACAGCAAATATGGATGTTTATCTGTAATTCATCAAGTAATTTCTCATAATCGAGGACCAAGAGGAATGAGCACAAAATACGCACACACCCATATTTATCTAATGTGTCCCAGTGGGTGACGTAATCTTCTTCGAGGGGTTTTCCACCGGCTCAGGGGCTCCATTCTGGCTGACGACTCGATGATGACCCTCGAGTCGAATGCCCCTGACCCGGTGGCAAACCCGAGAAGACCAGGTACGGTGACATAATATGCCTGGAGAGTACCAGTTCTTACTTTACAAGACGGTAAGTTGTATGACCCAGAGTAGCTGCAGGATGACATTAGCCACACAGTTTCCTCGTCGTGGCATATATAAGGATGAGGCCCTTATCCTTCCTCTTTCACGAAGAACTCTTATCCAGCTAGACCTTCAGACACCATGTTCTTCGTGAGTTTTAATGGGGTACGCAGTGTCGTGAGAAAGGAGAGGAATAGTGGTTTCGTCTCGAGTAAATAATATGATTTGGAATCTTGAAAAACCTGGGCAACAAATCGAAAAATTAAAATCATTATTTAGAACCTATTGATGTGGCATAACGTAAAGAGGGCTCCATTGCATGATATTACACGAGAAAAAAGACCGATTTTGCGTATGTGTGTGTCTATTTGCACGTTGTCAAACATCGTGTTATGGTCGCAAGAATCTATAAACACATATTCAAACATCTGTTGTCGAAAACGTGAGTTTCTTGCGTCATTAGAAAACAAGAAATTATGGACGACACTCCTGCAATATGCAATAATTATTTCGAATAAAGAAGTCCGCCATTTTGGATCTGCCATCTTGAATTTTGTCATTTTAATGTCGAATTTGGAATCGGCAACCGAAATAACCCTTATATCTAAATGTGTATGCAATTCCACTGATTTTTATGGCCAGGTTTTTCAAGATCCCGACCACTGCGCGCCGTTGACGCCCGTCACTTTGGCTCATTCGCTCTCTTTCCCACAAATACGTACATCGGACAAGGCCGCCGGAACGAGACGTCATTCGCGGAACAATGGCGTGGCATACGTATGCCGGCATCTGAAAACGATGATGATTAATGTTTTATCCTTTCGAGAAGAAAAATAACATCGCCGATTCTTCCTAAGAAGCAGCTCTTCAAGGTGCACTATTAAAAAAGGGCGATATCCCAGGTTATTACAAAAAAGACTTACGGGGCAGACATTTCAAAACACCTTATAACTTTCTAAAGGTTAAACTCTGTCTCGGTTTAGAGATAAGTAATATTTTTTTCTGGAAGGAAAAAATGCAGTTCAGAGCACATCTCGGTATTTTTCATACTGATACGCGCTGGTAATATTGTTCCATTATTGGTACTTATTACTATACTTGGAAATACATGATCGAGGTGGCTTTCCCTTTCCTTATTCGATGTCGTTTTTAACAATGGACACCATCACCTTTTGTCAGCTCCACAGCTCCACGAAAATCATTTCGTTCTTCTGGTTCCTTGACTTCCGTCACCATTCTAGCCTTTACGATTTTTGCTTGCAATCCTCCTACTGATGATGACACTCTTATTCCCTATTTCTGTATTCGTCCCTCACAGAAAATTAAAGAAATAATCTTCCTTGGAAAATATTTACTTAACTTTTAAATTTTTAAATAATTAAATAACTTTCGCTTGAACGCCCTAATGTCGATGGTTTTTAAGGAACTCAGTAGTTTTCAAGGGTATCGACAAAGACGTATATCGATTAATATTGAAGTGAAATATGAAAATCCTTTAACTAAAGATATTGAAGAATCCGAAGCCTAAGTGTCTCCGCAGAAACAAGGTGATAAACAGCCCTTAAATAGGATTGATTAATCTACCATTTTCCAGATTTACAGATAACTCGCCATTCCTCATATAACAAGGCGTTGCTGCATATTTTCAAAGGTAACCTAACAACGTGAAAAAAACACATTCATCGTAATTTTTATTACCATTACCAATTAAAACGAGTCAATTTCTTTAAGAAGGTCATGCACATTCTTCTGATAAATGTTCCATTCTGTAGTTTGAAGCAGGAATGACTCCTAATATAGCGTGAATAAAATGGTTTAAAACCCTATTAAGAATTTGGAATTAAACTTTGAAATTCCACATAAAAATTTTTATGTGGAATTTGGAATATTTTTTTATGTGGAATTTCAAAGTTTGTGTCTCATTTAATCATGAAGCAGTTCCACGAAGTCACGCCGGAAACTATTTCCTAAATCTGGAATTAGTCACACAAACAATTAAAATTCATGGATATTGGGATCTAGGTAGTTTGGGTTTCATAGAAATAACGTTTACTGGATCGCGCGTACCTGTTACTTGAAAATTGTCATGAATTTCAGTCAACTTTGAAAGGATTTCCATTTCAACTTACTAAAAGATATGGATGACTGAAACTACCTAATTCATATTTTGTAGCTAATTAATTTGTTCTATTTAAGTATATTCCAGCACCAAAAATAGGAGTTTGAAATTTTAAAAAAGAGAGAGGAGCTGGGATTTAAAAACAGACTCAATCCCCGTGAAACATGTTAAAGTCACACGAACACATGTAATTGTTCCCTCACTCTTTGTATTCAGCCATGTTGTACAATGGAAGCGTAGGTGACGTCTTTTCGTCAGATTTTTGTAATCAATTTGTTGCTGATGTCAAAGATTTTGGAGAAATCTTTAACTCAGTTGAGTGACAACAGTAACCTTAAAAAACACGTCCTCTAAATGTTACTAAATGAAATGTAGCACTCATCAAACCGATATTTTTCAATACATAAAGTGTAGGTACGTCCATTTAATTGTGTCATAACTCGAAGGTAATTTGTTAATTGATGTATTAATCTTTAATACATTATCATGACACTTTATGTGTAAAAATGTATGTAATATATGATAAAAATATCACTTAATTTCACTCATGACTAATTTTACTACTTTTTCTCTACCTCGCACCACCTCTCTTCCAAAACCTTCGGCAATGGTATTGCAAGAAATAGGTTTCAAGTGTAAAAATTTATTAAAATTTCACATTTAACACATAACGTATTTCTAATTGCAATTCACAAGGAAGATTATTTTCCCTTAAAAGTGCAATAGGCATAATTACGCACGCTTCTTTCAATGAAACTGACAAACTATTCGGTTAGCTCATCTGTCATCATTTCTGGGTAAACTAGAATACTTATTGACCTCTATAGATAGACAACCTCCTCACAGAACAATAGTCGCGCATCTTGAGGTCACAAAATATCTCTCAACGGTCATAAGCAAACGAAACAAAGCTACGCCGTAATATTGCCGTCGACAGAAATTGCAATTAAGCAATTCTAAATATGAAATTCGCGCCGACCTATGGAATATGCGACCTTGGACACGTCTGTGTATGAAAATCATAAATCGGCACTAAAATACTTAAATGTTATCAATAAATGAAATAATTGCCTCAGTTTCTTAGTTAGTTTAAATTAGGGCCGCGCTCCAATTACACAGTGTCTGTGCCAATTATGTGTGGCGCTGCTAAGCAGGCGGAAAAAACTTCCAATCCCCGTCGGAGCCCCGTGCTCTCGACCAGTCGACGAGTAGCAGTCCGTGAGGAAGGACGCGAGTGGAAGAGGTGACTGAAGCCACCGCCAGTCGTGACGTCCGTCTCTCTGTCCTCGGAGGGAAGGTCCTTCAGGAGGGAGGAGAGGGTCTCTCTCTCTCCCTGCTTGGCCAGAAAGGGGGGGGGGGATTCGCGGCCGTCTTTGGACTTTCGTCGTAGTGTATGTGGACGGACCACCCCATCCGTACACCTCCTGGTTTATTTTCTCCCTTGGAGATTTGTGAACGGCCTCAAGTTCCGACAAGTCTCGCCGATAACTTCGATATCTCCGAGTGGTGGGTGGG
>WURS02454384.1:0-13986 GCA_011762765.2 Rhinocypha anisoptera
AAATGGCAAAATGTTTTTCGATTTCGCAAATTTTTGTAATTTTTTACGATATCGTAAAATCCTATAAATGAGTGTGTTGATATCAAATTTTTTAAGTTTGTGAGAATCTATTCGATGTTAAGCCCTTTGCTCTTAACCGAAATCAGCTAAAACGTGTAATAACTGAGGGTCATGTGAGCAATGCATCTGCCACACAATATCTGTATTTTTTTTACCCAACAATTAACGTAGAGTTTGATGATGGACCAGCGAGGGTGGCCAGGTGTGAAACTGTCATCGCCATCAAGATCCATTGTGCCACCCATTGAGAGAGAGAGAGAGAGAGAGAGCACTCAGGTGTGGTCGACCCAGCACCAGTTGAGGGAACGAACACTCTGGTTTGTTGCCACTGGTCATGATTCATGATCACAGACTTGTAACTGATCGTTGCTCTCTTGATCTAACATTCTAGAAGTTTATCTAGTGTCGCATTGCATTGTGTTTAAATTGCAGACAGAATTTATGATAGAATAATAATAATAATTATAATGAGTGCTTTTTGAGCCTTATCACCAACGATCCTTCATGTTGTGTGCCCCAAACAAGCACTACACTGGTCTCTACAGGTATCTGTTGGCAGGTTCGCTACAATAGCTGTTATGTCAATTTGCTAAGTATTATAATTTTTTGCATTGCAATTCAGCATTAGTCAATTTAGACGACTAGCCCGGTTTGGGCAGTTGGTATGGCCCGGTAATGACTCTGATTAGCATTTGACTTTGAGGTAGTCTAGCGGCACGCGCGTGCATGCAGTCTCACTTCTTGTCTGAGCCAATGAGTTTGGCAAGTCAAAGTATCGCGCCACCCCACACCCAGAAGCGGCATCATCGACCCAGGATGATCCGAAACTCACGCGCTCGTCACCGCTAATTGAGTCGGCGAACTTGCGAGCTTTGTTGGTGTCATTGTGGCGGCAGCAGCAATCAACCGACACCGTGTTCCAGCCAGTTCGATGATGAATATATTTGAGGCCGTGGGGCGCACATATGTTTTCGCCACCAACTTCAATCGTGCGATTGACTTCACAGCCGCTTGACAAGCGCTATAGTTGACGTATAATCTGCTCTGGGCTCAACACCCATATTGATGATGCAGATGTGAGTAAGAGTGTTCTTGTTCAATCAACAATCGGCTTCATTAGTAGACCAATTCATCAGACACTTGACTGTGCGACACTTTTTGTGCTTGGTTAAAATGGCCCATCTGTGGTGAACACTTTTCTTGCTTAGGTGCATTGGGACTGTGTTCAACCACTTGGCGATGGTGCCATTGACATTGCTAGTCAAGTTTGCTAGCGAAGCCCAGTGAAGCGCGACTTTTCCTTTCGCGACCACCACTATTGCCGACACTCGCACGCGTGTACTCTCCAGTCAATCATAGTTCGTGACTCTGCCTGACTGAAACCATTACCTAATCTCACTGTGCTAACTTTGGTATTGAATTTCCTTTACATGGACTCCGGCCGAGCACACTGGAATGCTTTCGACTTGTCGGTGCGCCACTTTTCTCCAGTTTTAACCTGGCCCAGTGGCCACATACACGCGGTCGCGCCACCCAAAGTTCTATTCAACTCGATTAGTCTCGCTTTATCTTGCTTATGCTTGGTGACAGCTTTTTGAAATATCTTACATTCTAAGCACCGTTCAAACTTGCTAAAAACATAAAAATAGTTTTAAATTTGAGCTTAATTTTACAAAACAGATTTGTAGTTTTTTATTTTATTTTAAGTTCACTTTTACTCTAAAGAATGGAAAAAGTTACTCAAGCACCGCTCGTATTATATCTGGTACTAGGTCGCATTACTTGTGAACTTCTAATTCAGCCTGTTCGACTAGATTTAATTCAATTAGGGACTTGGCAATTGGATGATAGACCCCGCACAACTAAAACAATTGACTTTGACCGCTGACAATGATCTATTACTCTTTGGAGTGACCCTCGTTACCCTCAATTTGCTGGAATTGGATTCGATTGTCGCTAAGGAGTGCTGGGCCCTGCATGAACGTGGATGCTCTACAGTGCTAATAGTGGTTGTAACTTGCAAGCCTTCAGCAGCACATTGCCTTTAGGCTTGATAGTTCTAGTGCTGCCAGTGACATGTGTCAGTGGCATAGAAGAGTAACGAGGTGACACTCGCTTACTTTTGATTTCCATTACTGCTTGTTTCAATTTGTTTCCAGTTGCGGCAGGGATTGATGACAATCCTGCTTGTGGTTGATGCCATGGTCTATTTAAAGCTAGCGCAACTTTCGATAGCGGCGACGAATGCAATATTCCGGTCATACTCGATGACATTTGGCTCGTGACTGGCTGCAGGAGGCAATCTAATTCAATTTTAACAACTGTTCTAAGTTGAACACAGTGCCACTCGAAAGGAACTGCGGTCGACCGTCAGACGATGACGGTATGAAGCGACAGGCTTCACAAAGTCTATTGTGAGAGAACGACATCAGGCACTATCGCACTTAATCGAACTTACCTCCCTTGAGTCACCAGAGGTTGGTAGGCATAACACCCTGTTCAGAAGGCATTCGATTCGATCGCGACGATTTGTGGCAAGAGCGCGCATTTAGCGCCACAACAATAGTACTGCAACTTAACGATGCTAGAGGCTCACTAATGATACATCCGCCACTTCCTGCGTGCTTGCCTTCAGAGTGATTCTTCGGAATCGAATCCGTAATTACCTTGCGAGGCAAAGTCAACACAATCGAAATAGACTGTCGGTATGTAGCGAGCAGTTAGATAGGCTAGTGCACTGAAGCTCGGCACAAGTTGCTTGTTTGTTTGTTCTGGTCGAGAGTTTGGCCACTCACTGCAGTAACAAAGCATGCCACTGATCGAGCCAATCCATTCAATGGAAGTGGATGTCTCTGTTTGCATAGTAATTGCTGCTAACTCTGACTATGTGATCAAATGGGGTTTTATCATGTGTCTGGTGAATTTGAGCGCGTTCTGTGGGCATGGTACTACTGTCTTTTTTCAGGCACAGCCTGTTTTGCGCTAAACTATTCGACTTGTGTCACGCCAAAGTGGTGTCAGGTCGGCACCGGCAATCATCACAAGCCCCATGTTCCTAGTGATTGGTGAGGACGAATGAACCACTGCTATAGCTTGTTGCAGTTATCACTGCACTGATTTACCACTCGGAACTAGCATGATTTATGAAGGATGATGAATGTTACTGTCTCAATGAGGTGCACACATCCGACTCACGGTACGATTCTCGAGGTGAGTTGCTGCAACGACGCCCGGCGCTCGCTCCTGCTGAGTGGCGCCAATGCAACGAGGGTACCTAGTGCGCCACACTCGCCATCCCATCTTCGGATCAAGTTAATCGCGCTCTCGCTTGCTAGCGCGCACTCATTAACAGGTCATCGGCCGCTGGCGGTCACTGGTAAGCGTTACGGTCGCATCGCGCATCTCACCATCACCGTTGGCCACCGTTGCGGAGCGAATCATAATCGAGTGATAGTAGCCATCACTTGAGCATGTGCTCAGTATGGAGTTGACCTCGTTATTCGTTTCACTCTATGCATACTGCAGAGTTCTTTCTGTTTAGTCATTTGAAATTGGTAACAGTCTGAGTGAGACTGTCATAACTACAGATTCGAGGATCACTACCTGCCACCGAGATTGTCTGGGCGTCATTTTTTCTGTCACTGCTTAAATCTACTAACAACGTTGTTCCTCTAGATACAAATTGATTTAGATTGGCGGGCTCCACTCGAGTTATCCATCTGCCGCCGTCGAGTGCTTCGAAATCAATCAATCTCCGACGCTCGATGATTAATTGTCATTACTGTCGGGCTCTGTCAATTGCTTCTACAAGCTGAATGATGCTGCCAAACCTAGCATCGTTCTTGTATTGTGGCTTCTCGAGCTGTTGCAAAAAGATGAATTATGCCAATCAGACTTGCCTGATGTGCCCACGCTTTCTAATTGCCCTGGCACCTTATTTGCACACATTATCCCATCCGATTAGGTGCCATCTGTCTTGTTGCCGATAGATCTATTGCCAAGTGAGATAAACCATTATGTCTTGTTTTTCCTGACCTCAGTACTTTAACTCTGTCGCTGAGTTTTTATTTTTGACTCATCTATGTGGCAAATAGAAGTGTTTAACTTGCGGCAATTGAACAATTATATTTTTTATTGCAAGCAAGTGTTGCAGCGAGGTAGAATAGGAAAGGCAAATATTTGATGCCTTCTTGTTTGCGTTTGGCAGCCGTTGGTAGTTTACTTACTCTGCCCGGTCCCAGGCATTCGGCCCTTTTCCACAGAATTTGCTTGACTTATGATTTATTGTCAGAGCAGGCTTGGTGTGAGTTGACTGGATTAGCGCGAATGCACACTGGTGGCGAGATCTCACGCGTTCACGTTCACTTCGACTGAACCGGCCAACCAACTCTGTTCGAACGTTTCATTTCACTTACTTTGACTTGGCTAAGTGTTAGTGAGCACTTGTCACTGTCACTAGATCTTTGCTTTTGCGTTTGGCTTATATTATTAGTATGAAAAGTGTGCAACTCGGATCCCAGGGACTTGTCGCAAAAAAATATAAAGAAGTGTCATTGGGCGAGAGGATCACTCAATGCACAACGCGACTGGATAACTTATGGTCCTGTCACTGGAGCGATGGCCTTTGCCATCATTCTACTGTCCAGTATGTGCTTCTCTTTTTCTTTGCCTGAGTCTCACACACCAGCTGGTTATTTTGCGAGTCTCCAGTATGCATCAATCACTGAGATCACGATGGGCGCAACATCAATGGTTCACAATTTGCACAATACATTTTAGGGCTGTAGTTTTCGTGAATTCGCCTTAATGCCCTTTGGCGCCGTTTATGTGGCACGTGTCGATAGCTCAGGTGCTGCTTGCTTACCTCTAATGGCTGGCTTCACGCCGCTTCGGAATACACTACACATATTGATTACTATCGCTTCTTCACTACATAATGTGCAAAAGTCTCTTTCAATAGACTTTTTTTAATCAGTGGATAATATTCCTGATGTTTGGCAACTTCTTCTCCGTCCCTATACGATCGGCGTGATTTGAATTTTAGATTTATGATCTTAAAAACTACCACTCTGCTGCTATACTACTTGCTGCATTTTACACACTTGAAATGTTAGCTTCTTCTTTTAGAACTTTAATTCGAATACTTGTTCTGCAGCACTGATACCAAATATTTTTACGACTTTTCTCTTTTCAACATTTATTTAGAGTTAATGGTTTAACTCCATTTGGCTTTGCAAGCCAATTGTTCATCTCTTTTAAGCTATATACGTATACAGCTACCCACCTGTTGCAACTCGCACCGAATACAATGCCCTCTTCTTATTCTCGTGTATCAAAGATCAAGAACAGTCTTAGCAAACCACTACTGGGCCTTTGATTCATACTCTACACAAAAATTCGAGTTACTGGTCTACTGTAATTCACTTGCATGAACCTGTTGGCATAAGGTACAGTTTTGAATTTTAATCATAATATAGCTATTTTCTAGCTTATCTTAGCTATCTTATCACTTGATCAAGTATTTTGTGGCTCAAACAGATTTATAAACGAGGTAGTGCTTTGCATTGTAGAGGTGCCGACTGTAAAGTTGATGAGACACGTGGGCGAGAGCGATTCTTCCTCTTTACTGACCATCGAGGTGCTTTATGGAAGCAGAGAAATGGTTTCTACCCACCATGGTACAACATAGCACTGTCACTCACATATGAGGCAATTATGTGTCCGCACTCTAGCAAATAACTACAAGTCAAAAGTCAGCCTTACAAGTTAGTCTGGTCAACAACCTTCATTAGCCGACGAAACAATGTTTCCGACAATCGATCGATTTGTCAAATCTTGATTCAAATTATGTGTCAATCGATGCTTACTCAAGTTGTTTCTTGAATCGTGCTGTAAATGAGCTTGTATAGTTTGTCACGCAACGGATCTGTGATGAATGAGTGTGTGGTCGATTTAGTCTTATTGTCAGACTAGCTTAATTTTCGCAACACTCAGAATGCACATCCAATTCTGTCTCATCTGTCAATCAGTGGGACATCCCGCGAGGTGTACACACAATCATGCTAACTTTGTATGATAATGTCCAGAAGAGTTTGCTGCAAGAAGTCAATGAACAAAGTGGTTGCTGGTTGCACTGCTGGAGACTGCCTTGCCACCAAAATGGTGTTTAATTTGAATTATTCCTTCGATTTACGCCCGGGGTCAGTCTGGGGAGTTTGCAAGGGAAACCTATTGAGTTTAACGGAAGTTCCGATTACAGTGGTGGCACTATTGCCGGTCATTCGACCTTGCGACACATTCTAATTAAGAGACTCCTCAATGCGACTTGTCGTTGCGTGCCTAATAGGTGCACATTAGTTAGCATAACCGCCTTTGGTCAACATTGGTCGGCGAGGGGTGACCAGAACGAGTCGACTTTCTTACCCAGCCATTGTCTTGTGCACGTTGGCACTGTTTATGACTATGCAAACAGATCGTTGATGTCAAAACGATGACCTCGCAATTTATCAAACCAACTTTACCGCTGCTCGCACGAGCGCCAGGTACTTGATGGTGGCTTCCCGTCAGATAGCAAATCGCCTGACTTGATACCACCAATCATACTTGCTTGGCTTGAACATAGTACCAGCCGCGACATAGTTGACTCACCTGTGCCGCTTTGACCTCAGATACAGGTTGGTCGCACTCGATTTGCATCTCAGCCCAGGTGAACACCTAACCTAGCTACCCTGCCTTTTTTATACTACTTCACTTGTCAAGTGGTTCACAGTGGCATTTACTTCTGTTGCATTTCTTTCACTATCACTTCCTTTTGCTGGCATATACATAGCATACAATTGTAGCTCGATCGAATTTAGTGACTCGTTAGCACTTGCATTGGCTTCGTGGTCGAGTCTGTGAATCACTGTGTCTCTTTACATTTTTAAAGCAATTTGTCATAGCCATGTTGTCACGATTGGTCACTACCAAGTGCTTTTGATGCACCCTCTATTTGACTCACTTAACCGCACACTTAGAGCTCTTGTAAGCGGCACTTTTATGAGCTACAGACGGCCGATGGATTAGTGGCTTATTTCGAGCATTTTTGCAATATTTGTTTTGATGTGCCACTCGAAGCAATTGGACTTAATTTTTGCTTAAATGCCGCTGTGGTTTGAAATAATCTTGCGACAAAAGCCACCAATGGCGGCTATCACTGATTCTGTTTTATGCTGGCGATTGTTCTTTATTTATTTTGCCAGTTTTAATTGGCAGCTCTATTTTTTTATTTTCTACATTTTATTTCCCGTGATTATTTCTCAAATCTCTTATTTTGGAGTTTAGTGGAGTGATGAATCAATCCAGATATATGGAAATGATTGGTCATGTTTGGATTGCTAAGATGTCATTGAAAGACAAACGCCATGATACTGACCTGTTGTTTTCTATACGGAAAATAGTTTTATAGAAAAATACTCATAATGATATCTACCTCTGTTGACGGTGAGTATAGAATGGCAGTGATGACTTGCACTATGGCTACCAGTTTTTGAGTGGTCTACACAGTCGAGCGACGACGCGACACTTGCCCCGGGGGTTCACTGCTCGCCTTCTCACGATCCTACGCTCTATGGTGCAATTCAATTCAATCATTTACTGGTTATTCTGTTTTATGTGATTTTCTATTTTGATTTCTTGCTATTTATTTTCATGAGATCGTCACGTTGGTTGAGTAACGTGAGCAACACGTTTTGATGCTTGATCAATCAGTATTGGTGCTGTTAAGGCACCACTGGTGTATGCTGTTTTAGTTATGCTTTTCGTGAAATTCCATTTCTATGGTGTTAATTAAGCGATATGTTTGATATTTTTACATCTATATTAGACTTGTTGTTGCACACCTAAACTATGTTCGTGCTTGACTAAAAAAGTAACGGTCACGAGAAAAGTTGACCTGGTGGCAATCTCTCAGTGTTGTAGGTTAGTGTCGCCAAGTGTCAGCGATACCAAGTGCCAGTGCACGTGGGGATTGGCCAATGTAGAGCACAGAGTGGAAGCCTGAATAGCCCATTGGTCGTTCGGTGATCGATTCGGCTGATCGATGGAGTGGTGCCCGTCATTCGCAATGACATTCATTGAGCCCACCGCTGGCTATTGCCAGTCTAGCCACTCATTCAATAGTGCAACAGTTCGATTTCTCCATCATTCGAAATGGACCTGTAATTGGCGTCAATTATCTGGCCACTCACTGTAGTCGTGCAGTGTAGTGATGCGGCCGCACTCGGCCATTCATTCGGCGTCACCGCTACTTACTCACTGTTATTATCGATCCTATCGCGCCTCACCGTCACTTCATTGCTTGTTGTTTTTACTTGACTCAGCGCAAAACGACAGTAATGAATTTCATCTTAAAGTAGTATTACACCTTTTATTTTCTAACTTTACTTTTTTTTGTGAATCGATAACCCTAGGCCTGGGAAAATTATTGAAAGAGTTGAGCTTGTCACTGACCGAGAGTCGAGTCACGAGAGTATGATTTGGTGGAGAGTAAAAACCTGATTTATCTATGGGCCATGGCTCTTTATCGTTTATTGTTTCTATATTCTTATTATATTTTAAAAAATTTTAGTTTTTATATATGCTTCTAAACTTTTAGACTACGTCAAACTTAAATATCTTATCTGCAAGACTGGATATCAATCAAATATAGATGCTGTGGGTTTGACTAAATGTAATTGCATGTTTGTTCAATTGCCTGTAATTGGCTAGATGTTTTGCATATCACGATGTAAAATAAGCATGGATGGTTATTTGTTCATGTTCGGTCAAATAAGCCATGCAAAGTGGCGACGCAGTGTAAAATTGGTTTGATTTCTTTATCGACATTTTAGATGGCAAGCTACAGATGTTCGCGCTTGGCTCGTTAATGGCTTTATATTAGTTGGTAATGGTTAAGGTAGGCTCTAATCAACTGTCTTTGCTTAGCTACTTGATACCTTTATCACCAATCAATCACTGATGGATATAAACACATAGATTTCATGGCCAATGACCGGTGACACTTTTATAAGAAGGATAACTTTTATTTGAATTCAATAAAAAAATTTTCTCAAAAGTTATATGATTTTACCTGTATTCATTTTTTTCTATTGTATTTTTTTCTTAAAACCGAAACTTCAATTAGCAAAAGCAATAGATTCACTTGCACACTTGTGTAGTATTAGCATTATCATTGTTGTTCTGACTCAATTCGTTTACAAACTATATGTTACTTGGCACTCACGCATAAATTGTGTCGTTCGAGCTGAGATAGTGAGATAGGGGCGTCACCAGCTGCTCAATGATCTTTGATCATAGATAGTGTTTTTTCATACGTTTGTTTTTTTTTGGTAAATAATTGCTTTGTTGTCATTCGAAAAGTAAACTTGACCCCCATTCTTGACACGCAACAAGACAAGCGGTCATATGGGTATTAGTAGAATCTAATTTAATGTCATGAAAGACTATGAATTTAAGTTATCTGCAAGTCTTGGCCTAGCATTGGTTTGTCTTGTAGGGCAGTTAGTTGGCGTGAGTCACTCAGACACTCTAGCAACCTCCTACAATTATACTCTTTGCAGGATCTACTTATGATTCATTGACAGAGCCCACCCAGTGCACTTCACGAGGTGCGTTTCGTTTACCTTAATATAAACCAGGTTTTTTTCTAGGAAGAATTTGATGATCCCTCCACGGTGAACACTCGTGTGACTGTAACAAAGCTAGTGGCACTTTTGCTGGCCTTGATTTCGATTATTGTTCTCAGCATCTGATGAGTACACGTTCGATGAGTAGTTTACAGAGCTGAAGTTGAAGAATGAAGAGATTGATCGAGATCGAAAGGGCAGAGAAAGATGGCCGCATTGTGCCTCGATCAATCATATAATTCGCTGGCATGACAGCTATTAGTGGTGAAGCACTCTCTGTGTCCACAGTGGTCCGTGCGCCACTTGGCGGGCTAATTCTCGCACACCACTTCACTAGGAACTCACAGTGAAGGATGTCGGCACATCTACGTGGAGGTCGCCAAATGTTGACAACCTTTGCCATATGTCATCGGTGTGAGTGTGAGTGTGCCTGTGTTTGCGGCAACCAATTATGAACGGTTAATTTTAGATTTAATTTATCTCCGAAGGGTGCTTGGCTCGCAACTGGTAGCGACGAAACTCGCGATGTTGTCTCTCATATCAATTGCCCTTTCTATTTCGGATTGCCTTTGATTTACAGCGTTTACTATACATTACCATCACTTTCCAAAGTGGTGTGCGGAGAGACCAAAATTTGTCTTGTGCAAAGTTAATTTTAAATTGTGAAATGAATTTGCGTTAGCTGGCTAAGTCAACTGTCACTCTGTAGCTTTCTCACTTGATGCTCTCGCCACCCTATTTGTTCTTTGTCATACTAAAATTTTTGCAGCTGTTTCAATTTGATTTGCTTATGAAACCAAGTATTTTCTTAAGTCTCAAACGTTTTTATATATATTCTCTTTGGTATGATAATTCTTTACTAATTTGTGGTGACTTTCTTTGCAGAGTCGGACGAACCTTCTCGCGAAATCGCAGTCACAAGAGTACCCATCATTCTAAGCAAAGGAGTAAGAATTTTTGTTATTAATTTTTTGCCAGGTAATTCATTAATTATTTTTTATAGGGTGAAATTGTGGCAAAAGAAAACTCAACAATCTGTAAGTGTTTTTGTGATAATACTAACAACTTTTTTTTCTAAATTTATTATTTGTTTGTTATTAACTAAGACCTCGAATGTGATACTGATTTTGAGAGCAAGGAGTTTGTTCTTATGTGGAAATCCGCAAGCTTGGTGCTGTTCGCTGACAATATCACTATTAGAAATAAACCTGGAGTGTCACTTAACCCAAAATCTAAAGGAATCATCATTGAAAGACTATCAAGCGATTTGGTCGGTGAATACAGGTACTGTTACTGTGCTTTGCTTTCTCATTGTACTTCGCTATAAGGTTGCATTCATTGATGTCTTGATGACATTTCATTTCGACACTAAGCATTCAGCGTTGCTCATTAAAACATTGATCATGAGTCGAGTGGGATGCTAAATGAATGCGCCGACGGATTTATTTGTTTAGAAAATGATTAGCATTTCTTAATTTACGGGCACTTTATGGTTATTAGTGGTCTATCCAGACAAAGTCGCCTACGCTTTTGTCTTGTAGCTTTCAAAGCTTGCTTGTGATAGCATAGATGCAGATGGTCAGGCCACTGGGTGCCATCAATTAATCACGTTCCGAGTTTTTACAACCGGCTTTCTCTTCATACACAGGTGCGAGATTTCGGCCACCAGTCCCAATTTCATTGTCTACAATGTTTCAATGGCCAGTAAGTTCAATGTCTTGATGGCCGTGTTTGGCTACTTTGCTTTTGCTCAATGTAAATTTTGGCCACAATCACTTATTTTTTCCTTATAGCTCCACCCGTGATCACATCATCCCCTCTAAGTGCGAAGGTAAGCATAGAGAGTATTTGTCAACTGTGTCATCGTCTTATTTTTCTTCTAGAAAACTGTTGCTAAGGGCAAGAGCTTTCACCTGGACTGCAATGTCAAAGCTTCTTCCTTTCCTGTTACATTTAAGTGGATTCAAAACGTATGATTCTAGAGTTGATGGTTTATTCACTTATTTTTGATTATTTATTATTTTTAGTCAAAAATTATTGAGCTTAACTCGAGCAGATTTGAGAAAAACCACGTCAAACCAGAAGATGGCGGCGAGTACATTTGTGAGTTTGGTATCAATCAATTGACGAAAAATAACCTAGTTTATCTTGTAAGGCGTTGCAACCAACGAAATTGGCGAGTCGAGTTTCACATTTGCTGTCACTGTCACCTGTAAGTTATCATTGATAATAAAAGAATTGTTTCAATTAGAAATATGTTTTCAGATGAACCTGAGATATCACTCTCTGATATGATCGTTCATGGAGCGATTGGAAATGATGTTCAAGTTGAATGCGACGTGAACGCATATCCCGAGGTAAACTTGTGGAATCATATCTCAAATCCATCTTAAAAATTTGAATATTCTGAATATATACAGGCTCAGATTGCGTTTTTCTTTGGCAACAATTCGGCGATTCGTCCTTCTTCAAAACACGAAATTAGGTATGATTACAAGTGAATACATGTTGATTAAATTATATTAAAATAATATCATTTGATTTAGAAAATTGAAGAAAACTACTATTTTGATTATTAAAAATGTGAGCCCTAGTGATTATGATTCGTATTATTGCATGGGTACGTTATTAAAGATTAATTTGATGAGAAATGCCACTAAATGTGTTGCAATGTTGTAGCTAACAATTCAATTGGTACTCGAACATCTTATTTTGAAGGTTGGTTTATAGTGATCCTATACACTTGTTTTTGATACTAACTCGAGTTATTTTGCAGTTACTGGCAAGCCGTCGGTGCCCAAGTTTATCAGTCCTTCGGTTGGAAATAATTTAGAAACGTAACATTTTACTATTGACATTAGCACTGTTTAATATTATTATTCTATATATATTAAACTTATAGTTATTTCTTGCAATGGACTGTAGACTCACAAAGCCAAATTACAAACTACAAACTCGAAATACGCCCGGTAAGTTGTCACCTTGCATATCTTATATGAGTTATTTTTGGATTATATATATTTTTATTATCCACTCAGGTTGATCCGGTGATGGAACGTCAATTTGAATGGCGCCAGATTACATTTAATCCTCCTCAGGAGCAAGGACCTCATCACAAATACTCTCAACTTTTGGAGAATTTGTCCAACCATAACAATTATGAAGTGAAGCTCCATGTGGAGAATGAATTTGGCAAGACCGAGTAAGATTTAATATAACCACTATTGAACACTAATATGACTTTTGTATTTTATCTAAGGAGTCAAGTTTTCGCTTTCGCTACTGCAGGTTAGTGTTCACTTTGTTCTTATTCACTAATTAATTCTTTTCAAGAACTGAGTTATGTCTATTTTTAAACAAAAGCCTTTGTAAAAACTAAAATTCCTTATTGTTTGCACTATTTAGATTTCAATGGCGTCTGTTCGAAAACTTCTGGTTGGACGGTGGCCATTCTTCTACTGATCTCTTTGGCGTCCTCTTTGCTACGATAAGTCTACCAGTGACATCTGGAGTGTGATTTGCACTTTGTTCATTTTATTTTCTTTTTCTCGTATCATTCATCTCATTTGCATTGAACTTTGTTTTCTACCTTGTATTAGTTTTTTGTCTATGTTACAACAAAGCTTCATTTTACACTGCTTACCCACCAATCACTTTTAAAACATATACTTTATGTAATAATCGGTAACTTGTCACCCAACACTACCAATTATTAAGCCATACTGTAAAAATCACTGTTTTTAGTCTGTTCTTATTTTTTGGTATTTTTATTTAATTTTTATATATAGATTATATTATATATAAATATATATTTTCTATTTATGGTCACTTTATATATCCTTTTTTCAACACACCCGAATATATTTTTAATCAATCAATTAATTAAAAATGAGATTTTATTTTCAAAAGCACAGAATTTTTATGTACATTTTTTGGTAAATTTTGTATTTTTAATTTTTTCAATGAAACTATAAATAACTAAACTTTTGTATTATTTTCTACTATTTTTAACTTACTTATGGTCAACTGTTCATCTTATTTTGTCACACTACACACTTTCCTCAACTCTATGATGCTTATAAATAATAATAATAATAAATATTTTGTATTTATAAGTTAATAACAATAATTTTACAAGAGGGACGGCGCTAAAGCGCCGTCTGCCTCTTGTAAAAAACGGCGGTAGAGCCGCCGAGGTCAAACTCGAGTTAATTTGAAGGGTTATGCAAAAAAATTCGAATTAAATCGAGCAAGAATTGGA
>WURS02454395.1:0-13986 GCA_011762765.2 Rhinocypha anisoptera
TCATGCTATTTACACTATCGCCATCTATGCACTATAATTGTCGGCTTCCGTACGATTTAGTGGCGAGACCTAATACAACTTGAAAGAAATAGTGCAATTTAAAAAATCCTCGAGTATCAAGATATAAGAAAACCAATTAACTTATTTTCTTAACCAATTTAATTGTTAGAATTAATTTAAAATGATAATTTGACAAAATGAGTGTGCATAAAGATTTGAGTTAACATAGAAATTCAGTGAACCTTCCTCGTAGTAAGTTCAAAGCTAATCGACGATCGGTTTCCGTAATTGTTGTAATCTAGATCTCGGTGTGAGGTGGTAGCAAAGGTGTTGTCAAGAAGGGGAGCAGTTCTACCGTGCAGAGAGGTATAAATCCGAAATCCAACAAGACCAAGAAAACTTAGACCAGTCACTACTGCCACCGTGATGGCAGTTATGAGAATGACAGCTGAAGTGAGAAAGAAAGGAAAAAAATAGAACTACGATTGAAAAGGACATAAATCATTACTCACTTTTCTTAGAGGTTCCCTTTGCCTTAGGTTTGATGGTTTTACAGTCATTCTCGTCGCTGCCATCGCGACAGTCTTTTTCTCCATCGCAAACCTAAAGTAATCATTATAATTATACATGAGCATGAGTATACTTCTTGGTGATAGATGTTAAGAAACTAACCCAATCAGAAGGAATACAACCATTGGTAGTGACACACACAAAACCGTGACAATTGATAAGCGAGTTCCAATCGGTGTCTGACTTATTCGACCATTTACCGGAAGCACAGTCACGTGAGAGGCTCACATATGCTAGTGCGATATCGGTGTAGCGATCTGCTCCGACTACCCCTTCAAAAACCACACGGAACGGCTCACGATTGCCTACCATTAGATTCTCCACCGTGATCCACTTTTGACCTCTGTTGCCATACTGGTGAAAATAGCTGTTTCGAGTGTTGTTGGTGCCAAGTGTGTAGACCTATGAGATAACACAGTAAAGCTCGTTATCAATTGAGCTCGCAACTTAGCAAGCACTGACCTCGAGTGAACCCAACGAGTCTGAGCCGTACATGTAGTAATGGAAAGTAACTGAGCAGATGGACTGACTGGCGGGAAAGACCTGTGTAGCGATGGCTGCCTTTTCGCCTGCCATTCTGCCCGCACTGTGCATCACCACATATCCGTAATTATCAAAGAGTGACTGTGGTCCTGTGTTGGGATCTCGTTTGTCATAAACCCCGTAGGTCCAGTTAAAATCGCGTGGAAGGTTGATCCACTTGCAGTGAGTCATCCAGTTGACATCAACAAACCAGCAAGTGCCATTACTCTGAGTGCAGTGCTTACTTTCGTCACTGTGATCTGTGCAGTCCACGTGCCCGTCGCACAACTGCCAGTAGGGGATGCAGTCACGGTGGTCATCACAACTGTACTCGTTACTGTAGCACACTAGCTCATCGGTATTATTTCCATCTGGACAGTTCGCAAAGAGGAAATCGTCAAACGCCAAATCATACTTGCTGGGCGACGAGCCGCGAATCATCTCAAACATCAAACTAAAGCCACTCTGCTTTCCCAAGTAAATGATATTGGTGTTCCACTTGCTTGCATTCGATGTCTTTTCGTTATAAGTCCAAAGCTAAAAACAAATCATAATTTTAACAAAGCACATTTTCTAAGCAAAGAATTACTTTTCGAACTGTAGGTGGGTTTGCATTGGTTTTCAAATAAAGGCTCATCGAGACCTCTCCTGTGGCATCAGTAAGATAATAAGCAAAAGAAAATCGACAATTCTTGCCAGAATGAGAAAAGTATGGCGAGTGTAAAACCAGTTTTTCTTTTGGCTTAGTCAAGTTAGTAGCTAGAAGATAGGTGGCACTAGAGCCATGCCCGGTGCTAGGTCCAGAGCCACCAGTCTTTCTCATCGGACTAGATCCACGATAGCGAGTTACGTTCGAGTGGAATCCTTTAGGAACGTACCACCCGCAAGTAGTAGTTTCAAAGTCACACTTAGCAGGGCAGATAACCTCGTCAGTACCGTCACCACAGTCATCTTTGAAGTTGCACAGTTCTTCTTGATCATAACAGTTATGATTTCGACACATATAGCGCGGCTTGCATATGTTTAGTGGGTCAGGATTGGGAGGAACTATCACAAGTGCAGTTATTATTTTTGTAACCAAAAACAAAAATAAAGCAAACCTAACCTGGAATGTCAGAATAACTTTTAGCAGTGCATTGAGGAGTGAGTGAAATATCATCGATGTTGACACTGCACAACTTGTATCGCTGCACCATTGCCTCGATCACTACCTCAAAGTTTTGACCATTGTTGTTTTCGCCTAAACCAACATCCAACTTTTCCCAATAGTCATCTATCTTAGCAGGCACTCTTTTAACTAAAATTTCTTTGCCTTTGAAACGCTTATAAATGTTCAGATAACAAAAAGTTCCCAGAATGTCATACCAAAGACGTAATCTAGAAGACAGAAAAAAATGTAAGTTGAAATCAAGTCAATTGAACAGTACCTGCAATCAGTGGTTACGTTGCCAAAGATGGTGTCAGAAACATAGCGAGTGCTAAAGTTTAGATACTTCTTATCAGCAAAGTTAGGAATAGAATTAAGATAGAAACTAAGATAGTAGTTTTTGTTCGAATGGGCAGTATGGTCAATGCGAGGCAAGTATGAAATACCATCCTGGCCGGTCTCTTCTACAAACGAGAGTTGCCAATCGTTTTCCTCATAAGTCCAAAAGTCACAGAGAACCACATTCTCAAAGTCGCACATGCCAACATACTTTTGCCAACAGTTGTTCTCATCTTCACCATTGCGGCAGTCTTTTTGGTAGTCGCACACCGAACTTTGTGCAATACAATTGCCATAGCTAATATTGCACTTGAACTCTTCTGCCGGACACGTCATTTGCGAAACCGGCTCAAGAGGGTAGTGCGCCGGTGCACAAGCGGCAAATTCGATTCTGTTTAGAAGGACATAACCTTTAAAGTGTTTGTTGCGACGAGAAGCAATCGACACTTGAAAGTGATTGCGTCGGCCAATGTAAATCTCGCTAGAATATGCCGCATAGCCTCGCTCGATACCAACAAACTGTTCGTCCAAGGGTTGCCAAATTAATCTAAGAAAATATTCACAAAGTAAGTAATTTAAAGTTCAAAACATATATAATGATAAGAATACTCTCGATCCGTAGAGGCACTGTAATGTGAAATGATAGTCACTTCAAGAGGACAGTTGTCAAGATCGCAAGTGTAGAGAAGCTTCAAAAGACACTCTCCACTGGTTTCACTAATCATCTTGCTCACAATCTCAGTGTAGTCTTCCACACTACCCATTTGACTGTCAATGTAAATAAAACTTTTGTATGTCGTATGCAATGTGAAGCCATCAATCACCAATTTGCCTTGACTCGAGTTGTGATACGTCCAAGAATATTTAAGATGTCCTGAATGATGTCGTTTTCTAGATGGTGTGTTAATCAAATCGAGACCACAGAGCGAAACAAAGTTTGCAGAATCAATTGAACATTCTGCTTGAGTGCATTCTGTAGCTAGTTCGTCACTATGATCAGCACAATCGGTAACAAAGTTGCACTTGGTGATTGGAGGTAAACAGACATGGTTCGGAGTGCAGTAATAATAATCTGAAATTAATACACATATTCATTAAAAACTTCATAAAGATGCAATATTCTACAACCTTTGTCACAAGTTTTATTATTTGGTTGGGTAGTAGTAGACTGAGTTGAATGGGTGATGTGCTGAGTTGAAGCAGACTGGGTGCTAGAATAAGTAGGTAGAGTTGTGCCAGGGTCTAATACACAACCTTCTGAAAGAATAATATCGTCCACGGCAATGCCATCTCCGTTGTCACCTCCAGTGATTGCTGAAATGATAACCTCAAAATCACTCTTAGGACTCTGCAGCTCAATTGTAGTAGACAACCACATGTCTTTTTGTGAGAATTGAATTGCTTGCACTAGATTCAAGTTGGTTTGGGTCACGTTGAGCACGTAAACATCTAACTCATTGACATTGGCGCCCCAAAGATAGTAGTAAAATGTCAACACACATCGTCGACCAGGAGTGGTGGCTTTAAGCATCGGGGAAAGAAACCACGACTCGAGACCATAGACGTAAGGATTGAGTGAGAGTAGATAGTGACCACTGCTATTGAAGTAGGTGTGATCGAAGGGAGGACCATTGTTATAAGCAAATCGTTGAGGATCAGGACCGGACACAATTTGCCACTTGAGATCACCCTCTTTGTCTGGAATACCAATATGAAAGCCAGTTGCGTTGATTGGCTCCTCAAATGTGATCCGGCGCAATTGATGTCCTTCACAATTCTCCTCATCATCACCTTTGGGACAATCACCTTTCAGATCGCAAAGTAGAGCTTTAGAAAAACAAAGTTAATATTGGAGAAGAAAGCCTTGTGACATAATGACCAACATTTGTCAATACAATTGTGATGTATTTTGCAAGTGTACTGTCGTTGATCGCACTGATAATGCTCGGTGTCGTGCGGAGTAGGATAGTTGCAAGCATCAAAGATAATATTATCAATGGCAAGCGAATCGTCCATGTGAGTGTTGCCTTTGCGTCGCAATACAATTTCAAAAGTAGTTGTGCGTCGCCCGATTCCTAGTGTAATACTTTGCCACTTGTTCCAGATGGCATCACCACTCGTGTCAATCACAAACAATTCGATCTCTTGCGTTCCAGTGAGCTTAGTTTCCACCAAGGAAAAAGCGTATATAGAAGATGAGCCATTGTTACCTAGAAAAATTAGTTTTGATTCATCATAAACAATAAAATGAAAATGCCTTAAAATAATGCTACCTGTAGCAACAAAGTAATCAAAGTTGAAGGTGCACACTGGGGTTGCACTACTGTATTTGGATGAATAAATGGAAAGATCATTCTTGTCTACACTCTCACTGTTTTTGTCTGCTCGGTAGATCAACAAGAAGTGACCGGAAGTGCTCTTCTCAGTCGAATCGGTAGGTGGATAATACTTTGCCTTATTCTTAGACGACTCTGGCGACTCTCGTGACCACTTAATCTTCTTGGGACTCTGACTGTCAGGGGGCACATTCCACCCACAAAGCGATTTTTCAAAGTTACACTGACTCACACAATCGGCTTCATCCTCACCATGAGCACAGTTGGAGTAGAAATCACACACTTCATCACGGCTAATGCAAGTTTGGTCTAAACACTGAAATTGATTCGACGAACAATTGCTTGGAGGAGGCTTTTCCGTTATAAGCTGGCAACCCTTCGTGAAAGAAAAGTCATCAAAACTAAACCATGCCTGTTAAATTTAAATACATGTTATCAATAAAATTTAAAAACTAAAAAATAAACTCATTACATAGTCTTCAGCGTAAGCTTCCACTTTAATGAAAAAATCATCTTGAAAAGTAAAATTCAGTAACTTAGAAAATCTAAGCCAAACCTCAGCAGGTCTTTTTGATAGGTAAACAATTTCTTGCCTTCCAGAAATACTTAAATACCTAAGATACACACTAGCATTGATGTTTCCATAACTAGAATACCAGAAACGAATATAGCAGTTGTGACTAGATTTTTTGAAAACAGGCGTTTGAAAGTGTGAATTTTTCAAATGTCCTAAGGCGGCAGAATAAACTCGAATGTAATGTCCTTCTTCAGTGGAAGTAGTGTGATCTTGTGGCATGCCATAACCAGTGTCAGAATTATCACTGGCCCGAGTTCGCTTCCATTCCTCAATATTAGTCATGTTGCAAAGCGAATTTTGGTCATTCTCAAAGCTGCACCGATAACCTGTATCGAGGTGACAATTCTTTTCGTCGCTTCCATCACCACAGTCGTCACTGAAGTCGCAAACCTTTACAAAGATAACTCAATATTTAAAATGCAAATCAGATGTATAGTTTGCTCTATACTTGACTATCAGGAATGCATGCTCCACTCTGGCAAGTAAATTGTCCTTTCTTGCAAGACTCATCGTCTCTTTGTTTGATGGCACAGTTGAAAAACTTGAGGTCTCGTAACAAAATCGAATCGTTCTTGATGTTATAATACTCCCGGCTAGCAATAAACTCGAGATACCATCCGGGTGGTTGCTCACCAATATAGCCTTTGGCACCATGCCAAACACTGGGCTTCTCCGAATCGACTCGGGTAACAAAGAGCCTCACAGGGTCGGTTTGATTACTCCATACCAAATTGAGCTGGAGACTGTGACAATTATATTGCGATAGTATTACAAAAAATGCAGTTCAAATGTTGAAACAACTAACCTTTCAATAAAGGGCTCACTAATCAAATAACTAAATTCAACAACACACGCAGCACCAGTTTTGCCAAAGTGAAATGAACGCAGAACGGCGCGATCGGAAATACCTTCGTCGTGCAGTTTCACGTAAAACTCGGCACTTTTTGAATCAAATCGCCAGCTGAGATAACCTTGGCTAACATCACTCCAACCCAATGCAAACGAATGATAGCTGCAGTTGGCCTCATCGTTGATGGTGTCGTTGCATTGTTTGACAAAATCGCACACTTCCCACCAGGGAATGCAATTGAACGCACTGCATGCAAATTCTTGTTTCGAGCAACTGTTCCACAATGTTGTGGAGATCACTGGAAATGGTGTGTAGGTAGACTCGTCGGGAAAGTGAGCACCGTTCTTGCTCAAGCAGCCACTACTGAAGGAGATGTCGTCAATGGCCCACATGCCAAAAGGGTCTAATCCAGGCACCACCTCCACCATTATTCGAAATGGCTCCTTCACTTTTGTCATGTTCACTTCTAGTCGTTCAAAGTAAAGACTTTCTATGTGAGTGACACTTTTAAAGAGATAACGAGAGCTTTTTTCGCCAAACTTTAGATAAATATTCAACTTGCCTGAAAATCAATAACAAATAAATATATAAAATAAATCAGTGTTCTGATGATAAAGCAACCTACCAAGATTATTTCGAAAGTCAACCATCGAGTCCAGCTGAAATTTGCTTTTGTAGACATAATACAATCTCAATTGACAGTTCAGCCCATTGGAGTACATCTCCGAACTCTCGAGAGTACCAGTAAGATTTTGGCGATTCCAAAGATAAACCACGTGACCAAATTCTTTATTGACAGTGTGATCTCGCTTCAATGCGTACGGGAAGCCTTCTAACTTGTCCAATGAGGTCCATTTGAACCCATTCTTACCATTTAGATACCAACTACATAAACCATTTTCAAAGTCACACCGGTAGGGCTGGAGAAAACATTTGTTGTTCAACTCATCTGACAGGTCCGAACAATCGTCGACATAGTCACATAACTAAAACAAAAAAGTTAAATTTATTATTTTTAATTCAAAAACTGTACTTGTCAAACCTTGTCTTCATCGTAACAAAACTTAGCATTATGGCAATGGTAAGTATTGTTCTTCATTTTACAATCAAAATCACTTGGAAAAGACTTGACAGGAACGGCACACTTGAATAAGTCAAAGTTAATATCGTCTAGAGCTATGGCACCTCCGCCTTCTTTAATTTGAAGATGAGCGTTGAACTGAATCTTAAACTTTCCGGGCACTCGACCAATGACAACCTCAGCACGATGCCATGTGTTTCCTAGATCACCTTCAGCTCGAAATATTTCGATTCCTCTAAAAATCATTTAATTTAAAGCTAAAATCAAAACTCAATTCAACAACTCACAGCGGATTGTTTGGTTCAATCAGATTGACACGTAGCAATGCATTTTTATCTTGTGGATCATGCATGTAGTACCAAAACACCATAGTACAATGAGCACTTGAGTTGTGAATGTAGGGTCCTTCCAAGTTAGCCTCGGGACTGTCGAGAAACAATCCCCGTGTGTCGTAGAGACGCAAGTACGAGCCAGTGTAATCCTTGCTTGAGAGGTGATCTCGAGTGGGCATTATCGTATGGAAGAGTGTAGATTTGATAGAGAGATCAACTAGCGCAAAAGAAGAAGTCACATTCTTCACCTTCCACTGGCATGAGGCTAATTTAGTAAACTTGCACTGGAAACCGCACAAGTTCTCGTCGTAGCCATTTGGGCAATCGGAGTAAAAGTCGCAAACCTAAATCGATAGTGGTAAAAATATCGCCCAAATCGAATTGAGAATGATCACCTGTGACTGATCGATATAAATAGTATGCTGATTGGGCAAAGGGTCGCAGGCAAAGCGATTTGACTTGGACTGGGGACAAGCACCGTTTTCCAAGCTGATGTCGTCCATTGCTAGCAACTGGTCATAACTGCCATCGAGTTCGCCCAAAAATTTGAGTTGAAAGTTTTTTCCAGTTAAGTTTACCGTTTCAGTGTGTGACAACCATTGACCAAGAGGAAGGTTCTTTTGAGATGAATTAAATGAGATTACGGTGTGGAATATCTCGTGTTGATTGTTGTCATTGAATTGACCCAGTTGCACATTTAAAGTAGCCACCTTGCTCGCAATCGTGTTGAAGTAGTAGTAGAATGTCAGACACATCGGGCCATCCAAGTTGAAAAGAGGAGAAATCAAAGCGCCCTCTTTACCTAGAATCTCCAAGTTACATATTAAAGTTCTCTAAACAAAGTGACAGAAAATAACCTTTAGTCAAGTAGGCAAAAATACCATCACGGCCAGTAGTATGGTCTGCTTCAGGAAGTAAATCACTTCGCCCCGTGCCACGAGCCCAAGGAGTATATGCGGAATTTGGGCTACCAAAGTTAGAAAAAGCACAAAAGTCTTCCTCAAAGTCACATGATCCAACTGGTTGACAGGCATCGCGAATTTCGATATCATCAATCGCAACTCGGTAACTGGGGTCAAGATCAATACTGCGTTTGAGTTGAATTACAAATTGAAAATCCATGTCGTAGTAGTGCTTTGAGATTTCAACTTGAATAAACCTCCACCCAGAAATACCACTATCAATCTCATTATGTAGTAAATACTTGAGGGGGACTTGTCCATTGTATACAACATAAACGTTGAGGAATCCAATATTGGGACCGTAGAAATAATACCAAAACTGGAGACACCGCATGCTAGGAGAGTGGATTGGGGAAACCAGTTCGGCAGCTTGACCAATGGTCGACTGATCGGAGGCATTGAGATAGACATACTTTCCAAAGCCAGTGCCCGAAGTGTGATCAGTAGCGATCGCACCCGAACGTCCGGACAACATGTTTCCACTTTCGAGATTCCAACGTAGAGGCAACGAAACATTATTATCCCAGCCACAGAAATCAAATGAAAAATCACAAGTGTTGAGAATGGGACAAGATCCAATATGAACAGAAAAATCATCTAATGCCAGAACTCCAGCACTACTCTCTGTTTTTCCAGTCAAAAAAAGGTAAAATTCGTTTCTAAATTGCATTGGAATATATTTTCGCTTCCAATTTGGACCAAAAGTTCCTATCAAAGTAAGTTAAATATTGCCTTAAAAGCATAAAAAATTTACCTTGAAGTTGAAACACATCAGTTTTGTTGCCACGAGGAGAAAGCATTTCAATTTTGAGTGAGTTAATGGAATTACCATCCATGTAGTACCAAAAGTCAAAACACACTTTATCGATGGTGGTATTAGTAAGGTAATCGGGACTGATAGTCATCTTCGATTGCAAAGCAGCGTAGCGATCGGTTGAAGAGCTCGAGGCAGGGTGTAAGATAAGAAAGTAGTTGAGGTAAGAGTTCATGTCTCAATTCATACCTCCTCCGCGACCAATACCTGGAATGCCGCACTCAAATTTTTATTCAGCCGTGCTACCCTATTCGAAAAACCATCCTTTTTGTCATGTCCATACAGTTTACATGGCAGTTATATCTACGAGAATTCAATATTTTGAAGAACAAAGATAAATGTTTGTATTAAATATGTTTTAAATAAATGCGACGCCGACGTTCCTGCGTCATCTAGTACACTTCACTCTCTATTCAATACTACGGCTACTAGTGAGGCCGGCTAGGGTTAAGTACCTGCGAATTTAAGGGAGGAAATTAGACTGTACCATTGTCAACGTGTCGAGCAGATAAAAGAAGATTTTTTTCATCTCTTGCGGAGAAATCTGCATGCATGCATTTTCCTTAGATTTGAGAATAATTATTAGGAAAGATGAAATTCCCCAGCAACAACCACGGTGATATACTATGTGATGCCTTTATTCGTTTTTTGGTACAATCGCTTTATCATTTACTCTATTTCCGTTTCGTAATCACAAAGTGAAATAATACCCGAGCACGATATGACGATATGTCACCAAGCATCCGTATAGGCACAAATGAACATAAATTTTGGTGTTTTCTTTTCCTTATACTCAAACACCTGCGAGCGATTTTTCCTCACCGTTGGCAATAATTGCAATCCCTTTTAAAAATGGAAAAGTTGAGCATTTTTATCGATACCGTGACCCATCAAAGATTCACAAATTGGTCTTTTCCAGACCCTTTAGTCGCCTTATAGCCCATTGAACGTATCTCACGAAGTTTGATTACTTGAAAAAAGGCTTCCTGGAATAATTGGTTCCATTCATCATTCGATTGATTAACTTTGATAATATTTTATTCAATATTTGTGAAAATCTAATTTACCCAACTTACTCTGGAATCCATTTATTTTCTATAAAAATCTGATACTCGACAGGTGCTCTATCCTATATTAATAAAACAATTTATCACATCAGATTATTTACTTTGACCATCTCTTTTATTGTTATGTAATCCATTCATTCTGAAAAATCACGATTTTCCCTACTTGATGAAAAGTGAATGCTTTTTCATGCCTTCGGATCTTAAAAATTTTTCTTTCTCGTCCATTCCGAAAAGCCGCACAGTTACGTATCATAACTGTTTCCTTTTTAATTTCGCTGTTTTGCTTTCGTAATGCTGACTTTCTGCGAATCCATAGCACCTTATTACTCACGCAGGTGATTTATTGCGCTTTGCCGGAGATTATTAGGTGGCACGGCAGCCTTTTCTATTTTTATCGTAACACCTTTGACCTCTTATTTACCTGCCCCCGTAGTTATTTAGTTGATGGCGCCTTACAATGTCCGTTTCCTTTTTTTCCCCAAAAATCCTCCACGGGCGAAGGGCTAAAAATAAAAGTGTAAACGGGGAGGAACTCCTCACTTTGTGTTTTTTTTTCTCTCTCTCTTTCAATTTCGGCCGCGTGAAATCGTTTTTTCCCCTTCGTCCTCGGATGATTCCGCTCCGTTTAACTGTTTCCCCCCCAGGAGTTGTCGGGGAGACACTCATTGCACTCGGCCTCCAATCTCCACGGAGGTCCTCTCCTCTTCCTCGTCGCAGGTGGCCCCGACTCCGCCCCCCCAGTACACGCTTGTCTCCTCCTCCTCTCCTCCCACGACCATCCCGCCTTCCCCGCAAATGCCCTCGGACGTGAAGAGCGCCGTCCGAATCCAGCTAGCAGGGGACTCGCCTTATTTCGTTAGGTCTAAGTCAATAAAAAGTCCCGAGCCGGGATTTCTTCTCTGCCTCGCTAGGCGGAAAGAATTGAAGAGAGAGACAATGAAAATGAGAGAGAGATCTGACTGGTAGAGAGGGGAAGAGGATGCCATCCCATGTACGAGTCTCGTTCGCGCCGAAGGAAAGAAAGGTGGGCGGTGGGGTGGGGGTTGAACCTCCCTTGGGAGAACAGTGGGGAGGGAGAACAGAAATGTCGGGTGCCTTGTGCAGATCTGTCTCACAGAATTTTTAACGCATTGCGTAAAAAAATTGAACGCCTCTCCTACGCCGTCGTGATTCACCGACAAATTCAAATCGGAATACAAAATTTTCCCAGTCATTTGAAGAGATTTCAACGAGGCTCTAAACTGATTGTTTTACATCTGATAAGGATTTCATTACTTTTGCCCATCCTTTTTCCGGAGGAAATTTTAGTATCACCCTGATAAATATGTTTTCTTTTAGCATTTAATTAGGCCAATTCGCAACTTAGGGGAAAAAATTTACCAAGTTTTAATTTAGGGCACTATCTAAGAAAAGATAATTTCTTTCTATGATTCCCACTAGTTATACCACAACTTTAAAAAGAATTCTATGACATTTCTGGGTTCATAAGTCCAGACGGACGTCTTATTTGGGTCGGGATTTTTTTATCGACATTGATTCGTAAAAATAGTACGAGTGGACGACAAGTATGTGGCGTTGGGAGTACGTGTGTGTATTGTAGGTCAGGGGAAACCCCCTGGGTCCTGGCCCTTTCGGGATCGCTTAAGAGATTTAACGGTCACGAGGGAGTGAAAAATAATCGTTTGATATTGCGGCTTAAACAAGAATCAGATTTTCGACTGGAAGTATTCAAACACATTACTACATTTCGATGAAATTTACTCGATGTCCAAATGCAGGTTTCACATGAAAAGATTTAACTTTATTAAGACATTATGTCTTGTAACCTCTTTGTCATTTACACTGTAACGGTGCTATTCATAAGTACTAATAGAACATTTAAATTATTTAACTTAAATACTGTTCCTAATGAATGTATATAGGGGTCGCAAAATAATAATTGAACTAGAAAGTGTATAGAAGAGCGGATGAAGGTAAGTCAATCTGGAGTATGATAAGATCAAAGTGAGTAGGACACACCCTGAGGCACAATGAATTCGTGAAAAATATTTTAGAAGGAAGAAATAGAAGGGTAAACCTAACGAGGAAGGCAGAGGTTCAAATATGGGGAAAATTTTAGGAGACGTTAGAAAGAAAAACTCCCAGGTTGTAAGAGAGTAAGTACTGGATAGTAAAAGATGGAGTGCTGCAGTCAACCAATCTTCGGATTGAAGTACTTATTAATAAAATTAATGCGTAAAAATAGGTTGGTAACTCCTGTTACAGGGTAGGATGTTGTGATATTTCCAGTTTTTTTTGGTGTGAGTGGCTGGTGTCAGGATAACAGGCTAAAGAGTAAGGATAGATTTAAGAAAAATATTTATACTTAATTACGACTGCATTGAATTTTTATTACGCTATTAAACTTTCCATTTGATCTTAAATGGCTCATGGCCAAATATTTTGATAATGCTAATTGTGCGGTTCGTTGTAATATGTTGGAGCGTGTTAGTCCTAAACTTATTCATCCGACCTATCAATTTTCTTTTCGAGGTCTCATACGTCGTATACAGATATTGCAGCCCTGGGGATTAAAGTGACGATTTCGACTCAATGGCTTTCGTTGGGCTATGAGAATTTTTCTATAATTTCACCGAAGCGAACCTGACCGTCGACCTATTTTAGATCGTTAAAGAATATTTTTAGATAAAAGACCGTTGACATATTTGTTCATCGAACCCGGGACACCCAGAAATATTCTATCCCCTCATCGGATACGATTTCGTGTCCAATGAGGGGATAGAATAAAATAATTGGCAGTTCCACAGTATATTTAATTTATTTAAACTATTTTCGATAATACATTAGCATAGCATCATCAGGAAATAAAAAATAGGGAATGAAATTCCTAATTTCAGGTACGAATTTAAATACGAAATTCTAAAATTACCTGATGATGCTAATGTATCAGCGAAACTAGTTTTTTTGTATACTGTGGAACTGCCGAGTACTTTATTCTATCTCCTCATCGTGATAGAATGCCACAAAGTTAAGGCCTCAACTGTCCCTCATGAGAGATCGCATCCGTTCCGACTGATTCTCGATACGGTGGCCGAAAATACAAAGCGCGTCTTCATACCGTATACTGCCGTTTTGACCCCGGACGACTTTCCTCACGCATGAGAGGCCGTGCCTCAAATGAAGAGTCTTAAATTATGTGCGGATGGCGAGGAATCCGTTTTTATGTTAAACGGTCAGAAAATTACGGGGCGGGCGGGGGGGGGCGAGCGGGGTTCTCTTATCTGGCGTCGTGACTTCTACCGCGACCCGCCCGAATACCGTCGTCGCCTTCGAAGGCGTTCTTCCTCTCCTCTCAGTCGCTCCGACCCCCTCTCCCCCCCCCCCTCCCC
>WURS02454406.1:0-13986 GCA_011762765.2 Rhinocypha anisoptera
CCAGGTTTCGCCGTAACACAGCATCATCAGGTGATGATGCTGGGTTATGGCGAAACCTTGTCGTGTTAATAAAGTTATTATTTTTTATGTGGAATTGCTGTGTCTTTCTATACCTCTACCAAGAATTAGCACTATATAGGAAAGGATGGAGTGCTGCAGTAGACCAATCTTCATATATAAATCTACAAGTACTAATGAATTAATGTATATAAAGGATAATATAAAACTATACACCACCAATGTTCAGGTATGTGGGCATCATATACATCAGATTGCTGATGTTCTGGCACTGTAGGTACAACAATATATAATAAGAGTCCCTTTCATGCTGCCATCAAAATTTTTAAGTATCTGCCATTAGCCATTAAATTTCTCCTTTTAAGGGCTTTTTAAGTAATATAAAAAATGTATTCTGCTAGAAAAATGTTACTATAGTGTAAATGAGTTTTGGAGGAGTTTTCAGAACATTAAAGTGGTTAATGTTTTACAATATATATGACTTGTCCTTTACTTTATTATGTAAAGTACCAGGACTAATAATGAAGAAACTTTTTAGAATTTTTATTAATCCTACAAGAAATTGTATGGATCAAAAATATCATAATTTTTTAAAACTTTTGAGGATTATGCATTATGATTCACGATGCTTTCCCAAGTATGAATACTGATTCATGACTTTAGTTCTTGAAATCCAGATTAATTTTTCAAACATCAGGGAAGATAGTAATTTTCTTTTTAAAAAGAGAGAGAAGCTGCATTTAAAGTAGTATTAAATAGGAATATTAAAGTTCGCTTATGATTATGCATATTAAAGTGAATAAGAGTTTTAAGATTATTTCAAATATCCTGAGGAATAGCCCTTCATATGTTATCAGATTAATTTAAGTTGCTAGTAAGTGACAGCTCAAATTTGATGATGTGGTGTGATATAAAAAATAATGGGAACTGTTTTCTTACTATTTTCTTCCATTTAAATGGCATAGTGCACATAAGTGAGCACAGGATTTGTTATCACCTAGGCTGTGGAATACGTTAACCTGTTGGTTGGTATATTGCAATCAAAGTAAAATTGAAAGATTGAAGAATTCATGAATTCTTTATAAAATCTTACAGATACGCGACAGAGGAAAGAAATCTCCATATAATTGCTCTACTAAATGTGTACAGCAAAAAACATGTTATGCAGACTGTGTAGACATGAGCTAATATCATGAAGTTTGGAAAGACAAAACTATGTGTGTTTATTAAGATCTAAATGATAATTAGGCAAGCAAATGGATAAGGTTTATACAATAATATTAATGTTATTATATTAATTATTTTTTATCATTAATTATTAATCTTTACCCATATGTGAAAGACTATGTGATGCATGGGTATGTCACTGGATTTTTTCTGCTTATTTTATAACATATTTAAGTGAAGGATACATTTTTTTGAAAATGACAATTTTTTTACTGATTGCCAAGACATCCAGCATTGTACATACCAATGAATTCAAACGATCTATCTGGATACATAGTGACTGCATCTCCTGTACAAAGCCAGTGAATGCCCCCATCTTCATAAAAATTTTCTTCTGTCTTTCCAGAAATACTTGCATATCCTTGGCTGACACAGGCCCCTCCTAAAATTAGCTCTGCTATTGGTTTATCTGCCAAACATTGATTCACAGAAATTTCTTTCAACTGGACATAAACTCCATCTAATGGTTTTCCAAGTTGCCCCATTTTAAAATCATCAACTGTCAACCAAAATCCAAAGTAGCACTTGAAGTTACTTAATGCAATTAAATTGTAATAACCCATAGTTTAAAAATTTATTGTATATTCCATATATTTTTTCATATTTATTAGTAGAGAGTATCCTTTTTACAGAGGTCATGGCAGCCTAGTGTGTAGAACACTTGCCTACAAAATGAGAGACCTGGGTTCAAGTTCCAGTGATGCGTCTGGACACCTCCAACTAAAACCCAAGTTGAGTTATTATCTGGGTACCAGCAGACAAAGGGAAAGGAACTGGCCCCTTGATTTGAATATCTGTATTTTTTACATAGTCACAACAGTCAAATTTCACAGCATGTGGTAAGAAAAAGAGAATTAATAAAAGTGTTGATGAAGTCAGTGACATTAGAAACATTGAAATTGACAGTATTGTTGATAAAATAATTTTTGAAGCTAGAGACTAAGTTTAGTAAGTAAGCAGAATATTTTTACTGGGAGTCGTTCTCCATATAAAAGCAAATTTGAGTGAAAATAGTTGCACAACCACTTTGAATGACAGCATGTTGATCTACACCAAAATTACTATGTTAGCACAAAAAAACTGCCAGTGGACCTAAAAATATGGGACTACCCTAGAGGAAATGGCTACACAAGTAGGTATGCCAAATGGCTATTTACAATTAGTATAGCCAGTCACACAGACTTTGTAGCCATTTCCTTTAGGATATATCTTTATCATAATCTCCCAGATAAAATTAAAAATATGATGTCCCAATGCCAATTTACACTCAACTTAAGGAATTCTTCATGCAAAACTGCATGATTACATCAGTCAATTTTTAATAGTACAAATTTATACTGACTGCTGTTCATAATTTATAATTTTAGTTTCTGTTTAAACTAATTTAAATGGAAAGTATTATTACAAATTTAATGTTCAAAACCATAATGATGTTCTCTATGCATATTGTGATATGCCTTATATGTAATATGATGAAATTGTAAATTGATCATTAAAATATAGGATTTACTATTACTATTGGGTTTGATTTCAAATTTCGGAAGTCCATTGAGTCATACAAATAGGTACAACAAATTTTTTAGAAATTAAACTTTCCAATTGCACTCACTGTTCTGGCACAAACCCATTGCAGCATTTTCTGTATGTATGTATGATTGTAACACTGGTGAGCAAAGAGTTACAGTTGCAAATAATTGAGCTTGTGCAGGTAAATGTGCTCCTCCACATATTATCATTCTCATATTACCCCCAATCATACCAGCCATACTTGAAAATATAATCCTATGAAAATAATTGAGTATTGACACAAATCAATCATATAAATGATAGTTTAAAGAAGTAAAATATCTGCAATGGTATGTGGGGTTGGTTTTTATGAACAAATACTTGTCAATGGAAGGAAATCTTTAGGTAAAATATGAATTAACATTTTTGAAACAGCTGAAATTTTTTCTATTAAATATGAATAAGAAACAATAATTAATATTACAGATATTTAACTCTCCACAAAAATTGTGTTTACTTGAAATGTTCTTCTTCTGTCCAATGAAAGAGGTGTCATATTTACATAAACACTGAAACAGTTATGGGCTGTTTTCATGGATGGCCACCTTCCATTTGATATCACAAATATAAAAAATCAATATTAAGGGAAAGACCTTTATTTTTTACTACGGCAGGCTATTAATGTTAAGTTGGGGCAGGCTCGTTTCTTCTTTACGGCTTTGTGCAGGAGAAAAGGAGAGGGGGTATTTATCGCTTTAAGTGCTGGCAAGGGTGTACCAGGTAGTGGACCCTTGTAATCCAGGACCACCCTTGTAGTCTGCATTGCCCTTTTCCTCCAAGTGGGAGATTAGAGATTCAATCGGCCAGAATATTTTATATGGAAATATATCCAATTATGCACTCCATATTTACTTCCCTTGATAATCTCTTATTCATCTGATACAAAAAAGTACTCAAATACTTTCATTTATAATGTGCATGGCAGTGGAACTTGGACAACAGAGGGAAATAATGAGGGTGTGTCAGGAAATAATTTCACAAAACTTGGCCAACAGAACTCAAAACTTATCATTTATCAAACTCGTCTGATGCACTTTCCTAAATGACTCTCAAAAGAAGGACCCTATTCCAGAACATTAAGAAAGTGTGGCTGTTTGAACCTTTCTTAGAAAGGTCATGCCATAATATTCAGAGAAGGACTCGAAAGGGGACAAAGGAGGCAGCCATACATATAAAAATGTTTTCTCCACAGTTGACTAAAAAATGTTGCTCCACATATATGACAGCTAAGGGGTTAAAACAAACACAACATATTTTTTGTGAATAAGTCTAGTTTATTCTAGTATAGCTTGAATATGAGACAAGATTTCTTAGTTTCAGTGAAACTTAAATAAAACTTATGATTAATAGTTATATGAGAGGAAATGAAATAATTTTTATTACTAAGCTATGACATTCATTTTAACACCGATTTATGTATATGACAACAATCTGCAACAGGGTTTTTCATTCTTCGTCTATTTACTGAAATTTTACAAATGAGGATAGAAAATCATAAAGTGTAATCACTTAGTGTGACTCATCAGTACCCATTTATCTGATGTGAAATCAAAATGAACAAAAATGAAGGCAGCAATAAAAAAATCTAATATTGGCATAACATTATTAATGCTACAAAAAGTCTCTATATTGATAAAAATGTACGTACTTTTTCAATTGTTTTAGTTGGGTTACCTCAATTTCATAACCATAGTTGTGCTGCAGCTTACTATTAATAGCAGAATTAAGGTATTACAAATTTTGGAACTGAGATTTTTATGCTCTCAAAAGTATTATTTGTTTATAATTTGACCCTCAAGTCTTTGCCCAAAATGTTAGACCCAAAAATTTGAACTATACATGAGAATATACAGTATTCCAAAGAGAGTTTTCCCCTGATGATCAGAAATATTTGCCGATGGTAGACCTTTAGGTCTCTACTTTAA
This sequence comes from Rhinocypha anisoptera, assembly GCA_011762765.2. Taxonomy (NCBI): domain Eukaryota; kingdom Metazoa; phylum Arthropoda; class Insecta; order Odonata; family Chlorocyphidae; genus Rhinocypha; species Rhinocypha anisoptera. Next base: position 4,737 of record WURS02454406.1, read on the forward strand.
AGTATAACATAAGACTCCATTTACAGAAATTGCTACAAGTAAAAGTTAATATCCTACTCTAACCATATGATTAGAGCACTAACATATGTTCATATCTTAGAAGCTGGAAGTTTCCATTTACTGGAAATGCTACTATTTAAATAAAATGGTCAAAGGTTTCTACTGAATGCAAATTAATACACAAAAGATAGGATAAAATAATGGAATTACAAAAATTCCCCCAAGAAATAAAGGCAACAACTATCATGTGAATTTAATGATGAAAGCTCAGAGGTTCTGAGATAATTTGATTTTTGCAGACAGAATGCCAGGTTGTATCTTCATTAATTTGTAAACCCAGTGATCAATATAAATAGGACCTCCTGTACTTTGCAAGGCTACAGCACCTAATTGTTACTTTGGCTTTAAATCATGAGCGCTGTCAGGGAGGGTAGGGGTGGCAGCTATCCACTCCCACAGAAGCATGAATGGTGAAAATATAAATGGGAAACAAAAATGAAGAGGCTATGAAAAATCTTATAACTGAACATATATTTGTTATTGTATTAAAGGAAATTAACAAATATGGTTTACAGATATACACAATAAAATAAATATAAAATGATAATGATGACAATAATCATTCAAAACCTGTTATGCTCATAATATTCTGTGGAATTAAAACTAAGCATAAACCTACATATTTTGTGTCGTAAATATAAAATGTCCTTATCGATATAATTCTAGTTCATTCATATTTCCCTCTAAGCTCTATAAAATTTTAACTTGGCACCCTAGCTTGGAAACTGTCAATCCTCATGCTTTAGAACATATCATATACCCACATATTAACGCTTGCTGCAACTAGAAAGCACCATAAAATGTTCAACATAACTTCTCCCTTTTCAGTTCCAACAAAAAAATTATTCTGGTTTTGGGTGTATTATCTTGCTGAAGGATAATATGGTCTTGCTTTTTGAAGTTTGTAAGGTTTTCAATAAACAAACCAAGTAAGCAAAGTGTTACTTAGAACAATTTAATCTGCAAGAATCCATTTAAACAGTTTAGTAATCTTCTATTATAGTCTTTGAATTGTACTAAAAGATATTCTATTACTAAGTTTTCTAATACCTTCCCACATATGCATTCAATTCCAATGTTTATAGAAAAATGCTTTAAGTTCACTTAAATACATAAAAATATATCTCTCACACCTGTTGGTCAGTGGAGTCCCAAATCCTTTTGGTATCCAAAATCTTTTGTAAGCAATTCCAAATTTTACCAAATTTCTTGAAAATGTTTCTAGATTTTGTATTCTTGCATTTATTGATTTATTAAATTGGTTCAGCAAATATGGGTATGCAAACATTATAGTAGGCTTGAGAGTAGAGACATCCCCAGAAGCACCAAATATTACTTTCATAGCTCTGTCTGAATGCATAAAATTGCTGGAGTAGCCAACGGAACCACCAACCATCATCATTGTGAGTTCTGTCATGGATTTAAAAAGTATTTCACAAACACTATCATATGTAAGAGTAAATATGCTTATCTTAAGAATTTATTTTATTTGTGTCTTAGTAGTTTCATATAATAAGCAGAAATAGCAGTCTAGTAAGGTGAGCAAAAATAAACATATAACCTCTTATTTTGAACAGTGTGCTTTTAGTAAATAAAATTTCAATGGGACTTCATACATAATAGCCTGCTATGAAGTTTTGATTTTATGAGAGGTAGGTATTTCATATTTTGATAATTATGAAGTAGTTAATATGAAACAAAAAATATAAATAATTTAATCAATGAAACACATCCAGGTAGGTACCTATTAAGAGTATTAATGATAATTTCTGTGTCCAAATCACATGAGTTATAATGATAATTTTATGAACTGAATTATGATGATGATGATTTTATGATTTGAATTGTCAATAAGATTAATTTTCCATGGGTAACTTACCTAATAATAATTCTATAATATTTGAAAGAGGGAGATAGCCAAGCATTATATCATGCTTGTTAAAATGAAGATGAGAATGGTAACCTTTCATTGAGGATACCATGTTTCGGTGTGTTAATATAACTCCTTTAGGTGGGCCAGTCGTAGCTTTTGTGAATATGATCACAGCAACATCATCAGGATTTGGTGGATTACCTTCTGTAATTGAAATAAAGAATTTTATATTCTGTGCATAAATGTCATTAACTCATAGAACCATATTTAATTGGACACAATTAATTTGCCAGTTAATCACACTTTCAAAAATATGACAGTATATTTGGAATTTACAAAAAAATATGAAATTCAATGATATACTCAGATACTTGTGAGTAACCTGTGAAATTTCTATATGTGAATACTGCAATTTCTGCTATTCTTGTGGCCATCTCATTTCTGCATTCTGATTGGTTAGATTTCATATGACCCACAGGCATTTTAAATATCTTTATGGCCTCTTATCTGTCTCTCATAGTATCTGCTCTCCTTCACAGTGACTTTTGCCTCTTCAAATTTTATGCTACATCCTGGTTCACTCCATGAATTCTTGGAGACAGTGGAAAGGATGCATTGTTTGTTCCTAGTTGCTCTTTGATGCTCTTGCATGCAAACCTTCATGGATCTGTTTATCTTGCCAAGGTAGGATTTTCCACAGGAGCATGGCACTTGGCATACTCCTTCATGTAGCTGTTGTGGAGTTCTGCTCTTGGGTCCAGGTAGAGTGCTTGCTATTTCTGTTACACAGTTGAATCTCATGATGACACTATGCTTCTTTAGGATTCAGGAGATTTTTCTCATGGTTCCCGAAATGAATGGGATGGTTCTTCCCCTGTCTCCTTGTTGTTTGAGGCCAATTTTTGGCAATAACTTTATAGTTTTGTGGTCCTTTTTTATAACATGTCACAAATGAAATCATAAGACAAGATTTAAACATTTTCAAATTAGAAGATAAAATAAGAGAATGCAAAATCAAATGGTGCAAACATTGAGAAAGAATACAGCTGGACAGCCTCCCTATAACTGCCTTGGAGTACAAGTGCCTAGAGGTCAACGAAGCATTGAACTAAATAAATGAAAAAGCACTTTTCCACAAAGTATACTTCAATGCATACAATGTGCATTTTGGCTTACTTAGCCATCCAAATTAAATGGCTAAGTAAGCAGAAATGCATGTTGTACACAATAAAGTATATTTTGTGGAAAAGTGCTTTTTCATTGATCTAGATCAGGGGTCTCCAAACTTTTCAGCCCAAGGGCCGCATTAACTATCAAACAGCAGTTTGGGGGCAGACTGCACACTCAAGGTCCAAATAAAAAAATAATCAAAACAGATGTTTTTAATTATTTTATTTATTTATTATTATTTTATTCGGTTATTATTTAATAACACATTAATACACTACACATGAATGCCTCTATTAGTGGGAATGGTTAAATTGTTTCCTGGATGCCAAAATAGGATACATTTCTGGCTTTAGATTTGATGTCTCTAACATCAACAGTCACCTGAGGTTATCATCAGACAAGTTTGTTCTCAAATATTTCTTCACGTATTTCTTTCTTTAAAATGTTTGTTCACACAAGTATGTTGCTCCAAATATTGAAAGGTACCTTGATGCAAATGTTTTGACATTAGGAAAGTCTTCCTTATGTAAAAATTGGTAAAAACCCACCAGTCCTTTGAACTTGTCCCTAAGGAGGCCATTTTCTTGCAACTCAATGACCTCCAGTTGGAGTTCATCTGAGCAACTGGTCACATCTGCTTCAAATGGGTTTTGAAACAGTCTCACTTCTTCTGTCTTTGAACCCAATTCCAAAAACCTCTCCTGAAACTGCAGCTGGGGGTCTTTGATGATCTCCCATGCAAATGACGTGGGGAACTCAGCTGTTGCTTCAGTCATAAAGACCTTGCACAGCTGAAAGTTGTTGGCCTGTACTTGTTCCAAAAACTAGACAAGTTTAGATCTAAAGATTTTAGGTGGGTGTATATCAGAAACAAGATTTTACTCTCCTTGTAGTTTTAGGTTCAGAAAATTTAAATGACTCGTTATGCCTACAGCAAAGGCCAATTTCCATTCCCACTCTTCATCAGATGGTAATGGCTGTGGCTTGCCTTTACTTTCCATGAAGTCACCTATTTCCCTTCTTAATTCAAATACTCTGCTCAGAACTTTCTCACAACTTAGCCATCTTACTGCTGTGTAATATGGTAAATCTTGCGATTCTGTGTCTGTATTTTTTGACATGTCTCTGAACTGTCTATGGTTGAGCCCATGTGACTATTAAATTCACCATCTTCACCAGAGGATTCAGTACATTGCTAATGATCACATATTTAGCACATAAAGGCTTGTTGGTGAATAATACAGTGCAGGACCATTGGTTGTGGAATGTTTTTCTCATTACACATCTTCTTCACTTGTCCAACCAAGCCTTTCTGTATGCCACTCATGTTTTTTCCCCCATCAATAGTCAGGCAACTGAGGTTAGTCCAGTCCAAGTTATAGTCAGCAAATGTTTATTTCAATTCATTGAATATATCCTCTCTGGTAACGATGCCATACATACAATTTAGGAAAGCTAGCTATTGTGTTATGTTCATGTCTTCTTCCACGCCTCTAATGAACACAAGCAGTTGAGAGGTGGAAGTGCTGTCCAGCGATTCATCCATTACAATCGAAAAATGGCGAAATTTGCTTGCATTTTTCGCTCTTTGAGTTACAATGTTTTCACCCATGTCTGCAACGGTAACAGCGGGCAATGGTATTTGCACCCAAAGCTACATTTTTACATTGTTTCGACTTTTCTGGGCATAGTTCCTCAGTCACCTCTAACAAACTTTTTCCTTCACTACTTCACCATCTGTAAACGGTTCTTGAAATTGCCGACACTCATTGTCTATTTTTCTTTTCCTCTTCTTGGCCATTGTTGGGCACTAAATTGAAGTGTCTTCAACATGACTAAATAGTGAAACTGCAAGTACATTGTATAGGATATCGCTCAAAAAACCTGATTATGTGAACTAATTTCATTGTAATTATAGCTGCAAATGACTCAAAATATTTTTTTTAAACTCTTAAGATTTCCTAAGTTAAACTTACCTGAATATAGTCTGCAAATGTATCCACTTAAGGTATAGAGATTGTTGCTTCAAACGTTTCCTCTTCAGAATATTCTTGTTAAACTAATGGCATTCCCAATACTTTATACAAACTGGTAAGTAATTACATGTAGGAAATTATCACTAAATAAAATAGAGTGCAACATGTTTCGCAATTAGACGTTAACTGACAGTAACACCTAATCGCAGCAGTCACAACACAAGCAGCAAACCATTTAAAAACTTTACCACTAGATGGCATTATATGATCTCATTGACTGTGAACAGAAGCAGAAAAAGTAAGCAGCGAATAAGGTTTTGCAATGTAGTGATCGGTTGGAAAACATAATGCACTAATGCACGCTTCTATTTTAATTCTGTAAAAACGTAATGTCCATGTAAACGGCAGCTGATCTTGGCAGGGTACACATAAATTTTCATAGATAAAAAGGTCTCCATGGGATGGATAAGAGGGTCTCGCAGGCCGCATCTGGCCTGGGGGCTGTAGTTTGGAGACCCCTGATCTAGATGAATTCCTTCCACCACATTTCACCTTGAATTGTGAACTTTATGAAGCATTGAACTCCCAAGGTTAAGATGTTTTCCGGAACAGGCAACATTGCCTAATCCATGAAGTGAAAAGGAAGAAGTCACTTCTGTGGCCATTCTTACCTAGGGATTCATCACCACTTGTGTATTTTCAGCACCTATGGAATCAGTGTGGGATATGTTGTAGGCTCATTGAATCAGTGTCTCTACTAGGGAGTATTTCTGGCTGTGGTGGTGGTGTTATGCTGTGTTGAGGTAGCAAACTGTATGTGTTGACTTCCTGTAGACAGCATAAAATAGTTTTCCAAAGTTCTTATTCACCAAAATATCCCAAAATAATAATTTATTTTGCTTTTCCATTTCCATTGTGAGTTGAATTACATAGTGCTGGAATTGAAGTGTTGTAGAAATTTCTGTTCCATATTTCTAGATGACAAACATGTCATCCACATATCTCAGCCAAAATATTGGCTTTTTCTCATGGGTGTCCATCACATATACATTGAAGTTCAACTTCAATGTATATTCAAGTTCCTCCATGGCATGTTGACTGCCACTGGGGATAATGGCGCACCCATCATCACACTCTATCTTTGTTCATAATGGTTCCTTTCCCACAGGAAAAATGAGTTCTGATGGCTGTGATCCACTAGTGCTGGGAAGACTTCAGGAATTCCACAGGGTCGTCCACTGACTCTTGGATAGAAATATTGGTGAATAGTGACACAATGTCAAAACCAATGAGAAATTACCCTTTGCTGATGGAGATGTTCTTTATGATGTTGATGAAATGGTTGGAGTTCTACAAGAAAGAAAATGTCTTTCCAATATTGGGTCTGCAGTGACTGTCAGGTATTCAGCCAGTCTATAAGTTGGTGTATCAACCTATAGACTGGCTGGCTATTGACCTTAAGAGATACTCTCTCCTTTTGCATTTTGGCAAACTATGCAATCTTGGTGGTATGGCTGAGGTCTGAAGGAGACTCTTCGTTCTTCTTTTGGGATCAATGATTTATTTGCAATGGAGTCTACTATTCTGCTGTTGTGGTCATTGGATCAGTTTCCAGCTTCTTGTTGACAGTTCCTCAGGGTGGATGTGCAAGATTTTTCTTTTGTGATCTTCCCTGGGTGATCTGGGTGATTTGGATGATGGTAATATGTGATATATAATAATAATGTAATATGAGAATCTCATCATTGTTCCAGTTTCCTCAAAACTATGTTCAGTTGTATTCTGGGTTGCTCCTATGTTTTTTGGTCCTGAAGGTCAGCATTCCAGTTTTGCCAGCATTCTAGTCAGCATCTTCATGTCCAAAGTGAAGTGGGCAGAGGTTTAGTCATTATATATGGGGGGAGGGGGTCTGGGCTAGTAGATTGTGCTGCAATTGATGTTGCTATGCTCTGATTGGTCATTTCTTGGAAAATCAGTTTCCATTTGAGGTAGAGAGGATATCCATCCTTTCTGTTGAATTTTTTTGGTGATTTCTATCACTTCACGAATGAGCCTTGGAAAATATTTATTTTCAATGGCCATAATCACCTATTCTTTGAAGTTATTAGTCCATCCAGGTGCCAACTAGGAGACTCGGCCTTTGCTGATAGGTTGAATTGCTTCTTTATAGTCACCCTTTGGTGTTCTTCTAAATGGCAATTGAGGTGTTTGGCCAATGTGACCACTAATACAAGAGTACTGCACTTGATAAACTCATCAACTCTATGTTCAATTTTGGTGGCTTTGAATCATGAGCTAATTAGTGGTGGCAGAAATTTCAGTCCAATACATTTTATATGATGTAACCAGGATTGTTGGTAAAACTGTTGTCAGTACAAGTCAACAATCATGGTATACATTCAGAAACATGCTGAGATTAGCCCATTGAAGGGTGTTTGAATTAAATACCCCTCACCTTCTGTAGCTAAGAAAAAATCAAACTCCTGTCATGTATAATCCTGCTTTACATGACAGTATTGCAATCAAAGAGTTGAACAAAAGAAAGAGTTGACGTTTCAGGGAGGGATTTATTTAAAAGATATCAGTATTTTAGAGTGGCATTCTACTTGAAAATCTTTTCTAAACATAGGCTATAACAGTAAATGACTGAATATTTTTATCAGAATCATTGCAAAATATGTCACATGATAATTTGCAAATAAGCAGTAATATTTCTTAATACTTTTCCACTTCTTCATTGAACATGTGCTACTATGACTTTCCATTTCTTCCTTGAGTAGCTATAGAAACTTCAACCTTGGAAACACACCACAAGTTTACCAGGTTACAGATAGGGATCAAACTCCAGATACATATATAAGTTAGCTGTGAAATTAGTGAGTACACTAGAAAGAAAAGCAGTAGTGGACAATAAACAATTGTACCAACAGAATTTGGGGGTCTGTCCTTGTGCAAGATGATTCCTTTCCTAAAATATTTAATGAAGGTGCTGTGACTTGTAGAGGAGCTACTGCCATCACAATAAGTACCCAATAACCAGAAAGAGAGCCTACACCCTCTTCCTTGCAAGTGAGTATAAAGACAATAGCTAGGAGTTATGATCTATTAGTATCCAATATGAAGGTATGAATAGGTTTGCTGTTGGGAGGATAGCTTGAAGAACTGTTACAATCTTCTGGTTGAAAACCATTGATAATAATGAAGATATTTATGAGGCTTAATGTGACTGCCAGTTTTAATGGAGCATAAACAACTAAAATGAAAGATCATAAAATAAAACAATCATAATAAAAATTCCATTACAAAATACTTCAAAAGAAATTACAATCTTCTCTTACCAATTATTAGGTTTCTCCCTCTTTCACAAACAGCTGTGTATGTAATAAGGGTGATTGTGCTCGGGAGATTGTTTGGTATCGGTTCTTTCTTCTGGTCAACATAAACTATAATTTTCATTGTTGGCAAATAATTTACAAAATCTAGAACCTGTGGTAGTAGCTCTTCATTTGTTATCATAGCCAGTGGCTCAATATTTTGTAGGGATTGTGCTATTCCAACTGAATCCAATGATAGATCCATTATCACCACTAAAATTAATTTTAAAAACACTACATAATAATAGCAACATTATTATCCACAGCCAAATAGACTGTTTTATACCAATTTTTCTTTTTATACACATTTCTATTTTCCACTTACATTTGATATCCGTTTCAAAACAAGCCATTGCTGATGTAATCCATTCTGCCCTTGTTTCCGAAAATATTACAAGTGGCATTTTTGGTTCTATTCCAAGAGAACGAAGTCCTCGACTGAGTAAAATCACCTCATCTTTTACGCCATTATATGTTTTCCATTTGTAAGGCCCAATGTAGTACTACATTTGTTAAGGAAAAATAATAAATGTGTATCTTTGACCAGAGCACTAGACTTCAGGAAGTTACTGATATAACTGCATTTCTACCCCCATGAAAACCAATGGTGTAATATGATATGGCTTTCTTAAAGTACATAATTAAAGCCAAAGAGATGATGTAATCCTAATATTTGCAATAATGTGAGGCAACTTTAGACAATGTGATTATCAAATTGATCACCACCACCACAGTGATCAACCCGAAGGTTGGTATGTTAAGTGAGGGTAGAGCTTCACCTAGTACTAAGCCCACGG
>WURS02454416.1:0-13986 GCA_011762765.2 Rhinocypha anisoptera
GGGGGTGAGAGAGAGGGGGGGGTGAGAGAGAGAGAGGGGGTGAGAGAGAGGGGGGTAGTAAAATGGGAAGGAGGGGCGTAAGGTGTAGAAGAGCACAGGATGATGGGAGAGAGATTTGTTGGGAGTAAGATGAGAAATATCAGGGGAGTGATGGGGTAGAGGTTGTGGAGTGTGGAAGAGGAAAGACATAGGGTGACATAGGGATGGAATAGAGCATAAAATAACCATACACAGTAGAATCTTGATTTTACATGTAACAATTCTTGTTCTTACTATTTAAATTGTGTAAATTATTTAACTATTGTCCTTCAAGTTTCTTTGTTCCTTGGCATAAGTATCAATTTTCTTTTAAAAACTAAAGAACAGAGCTTAATGTACTGCAGTAAAACCAAGATTTTTAATGGTATTTTTCCACCAAATCTGAAGTAACTCCTACTAATGCATAATTCTATTCTATAATTAAGCTAATAAATTCCTGCCAAGCTTCTTAATAGAGTACTGTGACCTGTGATGAAATAGCATAGGTCATACACTTAGGCCTGGTTTCACCTACTTCATGTTGATCAAATTCTTGATTTACGATTATAGCTCTTATGCATTGCACCAACAAATGATCTTTAGTTAAGAACATCAATCAACTGATCAGTAATTGTGGAACAATATTTTCACAAGTTGAAAATTTGATGACAAATTTTTTATTTCTATTGAGACCATAGCAACAAGTAACCAATTTGTATATTTGAGGGGGAGAAGGGGGAGCAGGGAGAGAGAAGAGGGGGAGGGGGAGAAGGGGGAGCAGGGAGAGAGAAGAGGGGGAGGGGGAGAAGAGGGGGAGGGAACAACTTGAAGCATATTTAAAAATATTATTTGCTGTATGCATTGTACTGGTATATTCTAACGGATATGTGGTGGGCTCTCAAGTTAAAATAATCTATAATTACTTCCACTTCACTGTCAGAAGGTACAACGAAGTCCACTATATTAGTTGATTCATGATCTGAATGTCCGAAAAAAAGAATCAACTTCATCAGCAATTTGATCCCCAATTGTTGTTGGTGAAACAAAATTAACAAATTCATCAATCAAATCAAGAAATGATCGGCAATCAAGTGTTAATTGTCGTTGGTGAAACTGGACCTTAGTAATAAACTTTGTTCAGGTAAAGATGATATACCTGGCAAAGTAATCAAATTCTCCATCCCACAAAATGCCAAACCCCTAGCACATTTGTGCAACCTATCTCTATCAGAAAGGATATTCCCTGCACAAGTACAGTTAAAATGTATTGTTAACTTGAAAAACGTCCTGTATTTTCCAAACAACAACATGGTTTAAGGACAAGCAATTCTACCTCCAAAGCCCTCCTTAATTTCATAACAAATCTATTTCATGAGTGAATGGATAATAAGTATTTATCCTTTGAGATATGCCCTGATCCCTGATCTTAAGGCTTTTGAAATAGTAAGTCTTGGCATTTTATTGGGATAATTACAAAAGTATGGGATTTCAGGCATCTCAAACAAATGGTTCAGATCGTATCTTCAGGGAAGATATCAAGTGGTTAAATATCACATCTTAATGAATCTATAAACGACAAAGTAAATTACCAATCAGCTAAAAAAGAAGTAAAATCAGGTGTTCCTCAGGGCTCTACCTTGGGTCCAATGCTTTCTGCTCTACATAAATGATATGTCGGATTGTATTTTTTATGCAAAAACCATTTTATTTGCTGATGATACCACCATTCTATCAAAGCCAAAACTAATTTGAGCTACAAGAAAAAGTCGATTCCAGAGTAAATGAGTGCAAAATTGGCTTCGAAACAATTTGTCACTACATTTACAAAAATAACAGTATACATCAACTTTAGCAGAGACCTATTACCATCTGCCACTCTCTATGGAAAGACAAAGTTGCTGATAGTGTCTAGTTGTTCAGATAGAATTGACTCTAAAGATGACCTTAAAAATCGACAGTTTAAAATCAAAACTTTGTAAAATTTTACATCAGCTAAGATATTTGTATTTTAGTACTAGTATCATCATACTAAAATGCCTTTATTTTTCTAACTTTCACTCTCGATTATCCTATGGTATTGTATTCTAGGGTGGCTCTAGCCATTGTCAAAAAGTTTTTAAAATTCAGAAGCTGGCCGTAAGAGACATACCTTTTAGTCTTGCAAAGTTCACCTTAATCATTTAAAAATCATGCCCTTAGCTGCTCTTTGTGTGTTCAATCTAATCCTATTTGTCAAGGTTAACATGCATATATGCATTAAATCAGGACATTGATCATCATGAAACATGCAAAGCTTGACGACAAGCTTCTAAATGGAGTAGGGACTATATCAAGGAGAAATTTTTTAGCTCGCTCACAATTGACATAAAAACATCTTCACATACATTCAAACAAGTTAAAAGCATACTTACTGACCAAACCATTATACGCTTTGAATGAATATTATGTGCTCCGTAAGCAAAGCCTCCATCTCATTTCCAGTCATTGTAATGCCTTTTAAATAAATTATGTAGTGTTTTATTTTACCTGTGTTGTGCACTGATTATAGCACACAATGTATATGAATTTTTTAATCTGATATATATTTGTTACTCATGTATTTTATATATCAGTGACTTGTGATTCTATATGTAATTTATACATGATGTATATACTCATGGGACAAAACTATTACATCAGTGACTATATCAGCGAATAAAGATTTATGGTAAATCCTCTAACAAGCAATTGCATTAAAGGCTAAAGGTGGTAACCCCCAAATAGGAGTTTTCTAATGACAAAATTATGGTTTAAGTTAGATTTTTTAGTTACATTCTATTTTTTTTATTATATTTATATTATGTGTGGAAACATTTCCACTGATCCATATTTTTTCATTTATTCACAAAATTTGTTAACATAATGGAAATGGTAAACTATTCAAAATGTTAATCAGTAGAACTCTTGAGATACTTATGAGGCCAAAACCATAATTACTTTTTCATTTCAATTGATAGTTTTTTATGAGAAAACTACAAATTTTTAAAAATATAGTCGCTCAGTAGCACCACAATCAACAGGAAATAGAAGCAAATAAATTCACGATGCAGGCAGGTGTGCTAGGCACTGGAGGAGAGGATGCGGGTCCTCTTGGAGGGGGAATAAGGGATTTTTGTTCCCTTCCTCACCAGGCAATAAGAGAAAGTCATAATAGTCCAGTGCACTTAGACTTTTAGATGAAAAAAATGACACCTTTCTAATTTTTGGTGAACACCATTTTTTTGTAATCATCCTATTAATAAAAAAATAATATTTGCTAACATTTTTTGCAATAAATTAATTTGCATGAATTTTTATAATGAATTCACTTTCAGCGACCGCAAAAACCTAAGTATAGCAATTTTTATAATAATCGTTGCAATAATAAAAAAATAAAATATATTTGCAAAAAATTAGTTTGTAAAAATTTTGACAATGACTCCCGCTCTGTGTACCACTGCCCGCGTGAGTATTGTTAAATTCAGAAGTTTTAAGAATGAAGGGTGTACCGGAATAAAAAGCTTTTCTAGTTTCACACAAAACAAGCATCACTGGGATGAAACTCACAGCTGTAGCACTATTATTTACCGAGGTATAACTCCAGTTCTAATTAATATTTTTAAACTTTTTTCAAACTTCATAAAATTGAAATCACTTTAAGGTGTTTTTTATCCGAATTTAATCGGACTTATAGTTGCAGAGATGGAAAATTAAAAAATTTCATTTTTTATAAACAAATAGAATTTCTTCAGTGTTTTCAAATATTAAGAAACAAGTCAAATTGTTTTACATAGTTAATGTCATTACCTTGAATTTAAGCCCCGGTTGGACCCTGTACCTTCCTCACAAGGCTAGATATAGGCTCTTGAATTTTGAAATGTAAAATACAATTTTGCAATAACTGTTTAGCTTTGGGGTCTGATATTCCGAGTGGTTATTTAAAATATATAGATATTTATTTTCCAGCAATTTGCAGGGGATAATCGCTAAATTGACAGAATTATTAAAATTAAAAAACTGTTTTTCGAAAAATTGTTATAGCAAATTAACCAAAAAACGCACATTAACCTAGCACCTCTCTTTTTGTAAATTTTTATTCTCCACAACTTTTATACGGAGCTTTTTCCCTTAAAACCCATACTTTTTATTATATAAACGAAAAATTATAATTTTTAAAATTTACAAAATGGCCACTATAAACTTTCCGGTGATGTGGGCGTGTCCGAAACTGCCTGTATATATTCATAACCCTTTTATCTTGGTGTACACCAAAAATTAGAGAGGTGTCATTTTTTTCAGGGCGATTTTCTGTCTAACTGCACTGGACTATAAGGCAAGCATTTTCAGTGTTTTGCTCATTCAAAGGCAAGGGTTGAGAGAAGCTGTTTCAAAGAAGATGCATGTAAAATTTGTTACACTCACTGAGTCACGTTTCTATATTTCTTCATTTTTTTCATTTGTTTTGAAGTGGCTTGATTCCGGTAGAGTTGGAATATTAATCTTCTGTGTTTGTAATGAGTGCCTAGTTACCCCAACTTGAATATCTTATTCCATTACACTTTATCAAATGCCTTTTCCAAGTTCACGAATAATACATACCTATAGTGTTTTGTTTACATATATCATTTTTCTACCAATATTCTGGTCTCTCTGGTTTCCCAATTCATTCCAAATCTGAAATGGTTCTCCAATAGGTTCTTTTCGATTTCTCTCTCCATTCTACGGTAATTATTGTTAGTATTTATGAGATCTGATGTTAAAATCAGAGTTTAGTTCTCATTTTCTTCAGAATAGCAATCATTTCACTCTTCACAAAGTCTTCCTGCAATCTATTCCTTCCATGGCAATCCCTGATTATTCAAAAGAGGAAATCTATAAGATTTGCTTCCAAGTCTGTTAGTCTGCTAAATCTGTTATTGCTTGTTTCAGTGTTCGTCTCTTTTCTGCTACCATTTTTAATAAATCAGCAAAGCAAATTTTTCTCTTATATTATTCTCCTCTAATGTTTTCCTGTTGCATCTTGGTTCGTGTTTTACACTCTATCTTCTTATACAATAGGTGACTTTCCGTGACTATGAAGCTATGGTCACTATATCTGAACTGGGATAAGCCTTCCACTACTTCAATTGCTTCTTGTATGCCAGTCTGATGAGGATATAGGTCCAATCGGTATCTGAATGTCCCCAAGAATCATATACATGAATCTTCTGCATCTTTGTTTCTCAAAGATTGTGTTACCTATAGTGTATTTCACATTTATATGATAGTACAGGCCTTATGGAGTAAGGTGTTGCCAAAATTCTTACTTACAAAAATTTACTTCTGAATCCAGATCAGACAAAATCATCACATAGTAAAGATCTCATTTTTCCTATATGGCAGGATGATTTTTCTAGTTTAAGATTTTTTTACTTTTTTAGGGATTGAATATATTATCAAGTATGCAATTATAATGGCCATTTAGGATTTTTCCTAATTATTTTACTCATTGTGCAGTAAAATATTCTGCATATAGTACTCGTAAATACTTGTTTTCAATGAGGAAAAATGTTTTCCCTACACTGCTTCCTCCTTTGCCCACACTACATTCCAATGGCCCATCATGATCAGGTTCTCTTTTTCTTTTACTTCACTGAGGATGTCTTCCTGCTGTTTATATATTTCTTCTAATCCTCTTTCCCATTCCTTACTTAGTAATATTTTCTCTGTGAATGTACCATTTTCATCTTGGATGTAACTAGTAGTCTTGTGCTAGTAGTAAAGTAGTAATCTTGTAGTCTTAAGCCACTGTTTTGAAGGAATGGCTAAGAAATAATAGGGCTTGAAAAAATATAATTGCTATGTGTTTTAACACACATGGCCTTCAGCAGATGTGTGAGACTTTTTTGTACATTTTGATGTCACTGTTAGTAAATGTAAACTAAGTAAATAGCCTTCCTTTATTGATAACAAACATTATGACAATGTACCACATCAATTTTTTTTTAATAATCTCAAAGTTATCAGGTAGAATTTACCGGTCGTCCATTTGTCTCAGCGTGTTCTCTGATCAGAAAGAAGAAAATTAGGTACTGATCTATATTAGTTTGTGATCTTGCAGTAGTTTAGTTTTTCAGTAAAGGAAGGCTAAGGGTAGCAAGAAAGCCAGCAGAATGTCCTTATTACTATCTGCAGATTCTCCTTCAAATAATTATTCTAGTCTAGCTATTCTATTATGGCTAACTTAGCTAGTGTCTAGCCTTCTTCTCATCTCCGTTCTCAAAATAATAGATAAATGAACGTTTCATCTCATCTGACATGCTGTTTGCAGACTCCTTTGCCAACAATAGTGTCACTTTAACCCAGAGTAAGCAATTGTCTGTCGTAACAAAAATATACAATGATACCTCAGCTAACAAAGATATTTTTTGCTGTTTTTTGGTCTCTGATAACAAACATTTTAGTAGATGGGCATTCATTTTTTAAGGTATTCATCTCAACCTTTGGTGAGTTTTTGTCTTTTTATAGTCTGCTTTTTAATATTTCATAACATTTTTTTTCAATTTTGGGAGTCAA
The DNA here is from genome assembly GCA_011762765.2 of Rhinocypha anisoptera. Taxonomy (NCBI): domain Eukaryota; kingdom Metazoa; phylum Arthropoda; class Insecta; order Odonata; family Chlorocyphidae; genus Rhinocypha; species Rhinocypha anisoptera. Next base: position 6,592 of record WURS02454416.1, read on the forward strand.
AGAACAATTTCAATAATTTTCATTGGAGGTCGAAGTGGAATCACTTTTCCGTTAACGAAAATTTTTGCAACGAATGTGATTCCGGAACAAGTTATCTTCATTTTCCAAGGTATCATTGTATGTGGATACTTCTAGAGATTAAATATCCTGCTCAGTCTTCTGAAATTTGGAAACCAACACCATGGGTGATGGAAGAGAACCATACAGGTGGAATTTTTATGAAAGCACGCCAGACTTATGAAGGGTAGTCTTCCATCACGAGTCCAAATGAAAGCCATGAAAAATGAAACACTAAAACCTAAAGTTCATTAGATATGGTTTTTCATTCTGGCTTTACCAAACAAGTCCGAATGTGCACAGCCTTAAAAAATTATAAATGGTAGTTTGGACAGGCCAATGCCTACCCATAGAGCCTTTCTTGAGGGCCACAGATGATGTAGGCCACTCGAGTGACCACCAAGGAATGGGTTTTTGTTTCTGACCAATCTAACTATACACTGCATTGTATTTGATACAGCAATCAGAGGTAACACAAAGTAGACAACCAGAATCGGTGGAGGGGGAAAGGCAAGACAGGGGAAATACACAGCAGGGGAAGTAGGATTTTGAAAATTTTGGCAAGTCCTACAGTCGCATAGTCCTCTGGAACACCGATTGTAATCTATTAATGTGACATCTCATTGAGGAAGATTCACGTTATAGGCTTCCCACCATTAGCCTTAATGCAAGATAATAGTCACTCACTTGAACAAATGCTATGGTCCCGAGCATCTTCCTATGTAAATGCATTGTGATGCTGGAAGCAGTAATGGTACACTCTGATAGGCTGAGATTTCGATAGTTCAACTTCAATATAATCAATATTTCAGAGGACTTCCAGAAAAGCCACTTGAATTTGAAAAGCCACTGTGTATCATGATAGTAATCACTTGCATTGTTCAATGTACATAATTTTCTTTGCTTGTGTATCCTGTTTGCAATCATATTTCTTTGTAACCAAATTCAAATGTATGTTCTTTTTTCTTGTTAAAAAATATACCAATTTCCCTTAAACCCAATAATTCATTATGGAAAATCGGAGGAAACAGGGAAATGACAAGCGTGAGTCAGAAAAAAATCTCCCAAAACTTGTTAACCTTCCCAAATGGCATTGGAAAGGGGATCGTAGTAGTATTAGTAGCCCCATAATAGTATTTTTGTTCTGCATTGTGCTTAAATGGCTATAGTTATTTTGCACCTTTTCATAGAAAAAACCTATTGGACAAACAACACCCATGCCCTGGACAGGACTCGAACCTTTGCCCTTTATGTTAGCTTGTAAGAGAGCTACCCCCAGGCTAACCCGGCCAGCTGGGAGGCCCTATTCTGGAAAAATAAGTGTGGCCATTCAAACCTTTCTTGTAAAAGGTAAGGCAATAAAAATAGGATAGGGACTAGTGAGAGAGGCGATCATATGTGCAAATATGTATATTCTCCACAATCATCTGACAAAACAGATAAAGTGGAACCTGGTTAGTACGTTCCTCCTTAGCAAGTTTTCCTCACTGCATTGAATTTTCTCAGTCCTGGTACCATCAGGACAAAATACAGGTAAAATTGCTTCGTCAGTATGTTTTAAATACTAAATCTTTCCTGGTTAGTATGTACAGATCTTGCCGTGATGCAATCCACAAACCCCTTTTTGGCATCTGTTAAGGGGATGCTAACAATGGAAAAATCACATGTTTATTTATTAAATATCAACCTTTACCTTTCTAAATTTCATCCATATGCATTTCTCTAATATCTTGACGTGTCAAACAATATGAGACTGGTTAGCGTGTTTTTGTAAATGAGCAGTAGTTTCTATTACACATTTCAATCAGAACGATATTTTAATTCCATTAGAAATGGAAATAAATGAGATGTGAAGCAGATTACATCAGAAAAAATTTTAATTCTCAAAGATGACAAAAATCCACATATAAAGCAATTAGAAGTAGTTAGAAGATTAAATATCCCTGCATTAACTTAAGTACAATTGTAATAAATCATGAAAAAATCCAAAGCTGTCATTCTGATAAAAAGCGCATTACTAATGGGAAATATCCATAGTTAGAAGATGCTCTACTTATATTATGCAAACAGGCACAACGTTCAAATGTGGCATTTGATGGTTCCATTATCAGAGAAAAGTCATTGCATTTGGCTGCAAAAATGGACAGTGAAAACTTTCATGCATCCAAAGGTTGGATCTATGGTTTCAAAAAAGGACATTAGCTTATTGGTGTGTGATGATTCAGCTAGATTTAACCTTGATAAAGTAGAATCCTGGAAGAAAACAACACTATTCCAGTTGCTTGAAGGCTACAGCACCACTGATGTTTACAATGCTGATTATACCAGTTTGTCAATTTATCTCCAGATCGAACATATGCATTTAAAGGAGAAAAATGTCAGAGGAAATTAAATAAGGAGAGGCTGACTTCTCTTGTGTTACAATGAGAGTGGATCTGACAAGCTGACACCACTTGGGATCGGGAAATCTAAACAGCAGAGGTGCTTTAAGAACATTAGAACCTTTCCCTATCAGCATACTGCTAACCCTACAGCATGACAACTATTTTTTAAACCCTTCATGCATGGTATAGATGTCTAACTGGAAGGGAAATTTTACTTTCTGTCAACCACTGTTAAGCCCATCTCATTGATACCAATTACTTAAGAAACATCCGGGTAGAATTCTTCCCAGCAAACACAACCTTCAGCCCCTTGACCAAGAAATCATCTGATGTATAAAAAAAAATATAGAAAGTTACTGCTACAAAATAGACTGACTGCCCTACAAACAGCTGGGGGAAGATATATGTAATGCATGCCATGCACTTTGTCCAAAATGCAAGGGATTCCATAAGCATGGAAAAATTCACAAGTTGCTTTAAATCAGATTGAATTGGTTATGTAATGCCTACTTCTGCAACTGCATTACAGTTGACTCAACAAATGAGGCTAAATGGGCTTCTTTACCCCTCAAGGAGTGGCGTCAGATTGCCTGAGAGATCAATTTCGACAAGTACTGTTACTGTGATGATAAAGTTGCTGTTTGCCAGACCATGTCAATTAATGAGATCCAAGGGCAGGAGTTGGAGGAAAGAGACATTTGTTGAAGATCAAGGAACTGAGTCTGATACAGTTCCAACTATGGCTAAAGTGTTGGAGGCTATGGAGTACATATACAATTACTTAATGAGTGCTGTGGGAGCAGATGAAAGTTTGAACATCTGCGTGAAACTTGAGGCAAAAATATTAGACACCAGAATAAGAAATAAAAAGCAGAAGCCCTTCCACAAGTTTTTTTACGCGAATTTGAACTAAAAAAAATAAATCTTTTTGAAACAAAGTATTTTAAATGCAAAAATGACTTGTGTTATAAATTGCTCCAATAGTGTCAAAGTTACAACTGTGATTGACTCTGTATTTACACCCATACTTATAATTTTAGAAGAAAGGTTAAATAACTAAGCTCCAAATTATATCAATGAATCAAAGTGAAGTGACGTTTTAACGAAATTACATCATGGAAAACAATGCAAGACACCTAGTTATTTTCATTGGTACAGCAGTTTGGCAATCATTTTGTTTAATTTGTATGTGAAAAGAGTAAAGGAAAAGACAAATACGGGAGCTCTAGAAAATAATTGAAATTATGATGACTTTTTACCTCCAATTGCAACTACAGTAAAATCCTGTTATACCTCACCTTACTTTACTGCTGGTATTATTACCATGTCCCCCAATAAAATTACATTGACTATTATTGTTAGTAGTAGTAGTAATTTTGTAATGAATTGCATCATGACATGTCTACCAACACAAATAAATTGTTTAAAATTTATTTTTACCAGGTTTTTATTGCTTCCAATGCAATTTCCTGTAGTAATGCAGGTTGTAGATAATGAGGGTGTAACCTCCACCCTCTTAGACCAACGTTATAACAGGATTTTAGTGCACCTAAATTGCTATACTTTCTTTCCTGGTAAGTACCGTTAGATAGAAAAGTATCCCAACAAAGTGAGCAGCACTACTAGTGCTCCCACAGAAGAATTTAATGTTTCATCTATTTCTATACAATTCTCTAGTCAAGACCATGGAAAGAGAAATTCGAATAGGAATCAGGTTAGATTTACTGTTCAAGGCTAAGTTGGATTGGTCGCTTTTCCACTAAATGCATTCTTTGCACTGGCCTTGAAATCAAAGGGGGGCCTTGAAATCAAAGGGGGGCCTTGAAAGCAAAGGTGGGAGTACTCCAGTGAATATTTCAAGAAAATCTTGCGCTCTCCTTATAGCTTTGCCTTGACCACCTCTCGTTTAAGTCATCGAATCTGTATGAACGTTTATTTAAACCTTTACTGATAATTATTGGACAAAAGAAATTATTTTAAAACCTTGCTGCATATTTTTATGGTTTTTGTGCAATCTGTATGCACCTATTAGATAGTTTTTGTACAAAACAGTGACAATTGATTAACAGGAATAAAAAAATATTATTAAAATTATATACGAAGTTTAATCGTGATATTTTTTATCAATATGAAAAACCAGCAATGAAAGACCTCCACAACTCCTCCATTTGCAAATTTTATAAAAATTATTGCCATTGATCTGTAGGTTTCCAAGATGTCTTGCAGCTAAATTCTTTGTTTTCAGATGCCATCTTGTGAGTTGTGCAAATATTCTTTAGTCAAATCTCAAGCTTAAGGTTTGTTTTGCACCAAGAGGCACAAAGAGTGCTCACAAAGTACAATCGAATGCCACTAAGGCCTGACCGATGAATCCACTTCCTAATCAGATTTTCCTTGTCACAGCCATGACCAGAGAATTATATAGAAGCAGATAAAACATTAACTTCTCCTTCGAGTGTAAAAATGGCACTGCTTTTTGGGATACTTTTCTATCTGACTACATTTTTCGTGGTCCCTTGAAAAACGTACTAGCCAGGTTCTAATAATGCATATTCCATATATTCTATATTATCAGGCATAACTACATGGAAATCCATTTCTGAGAAAAGGAATAACGTACTCCGTATTTTTCCACTGATTTTTTCCACTTGATTAAAAATCAAGTGGAAAAATACGGAGTATGTTATTCCTTTTCTCAATGCATATTCCCTTGAAAGATGGACTAGCCAGGATCTACTAATACGTATTCCCCAGCCTGTGGCTTTTTCACATAGACAATTTTTCTTTTTTTCCCCCCTTGAGTGACGCAATGTGTAGTGAGGCTATGAAAAATTAACTCTCCCTAAAAATAGGTGCCAAAATTTTGATCCTTTGGATTTCACTGGCCTTGGGTTTTACTCTCTTGTTTACTCTACTGTTTTACTCTCTCATATTTAATCATGTGTTCCAAATTTTACTTGTTAACCCCTTGGCTATGGGATACGTTGAACAACATTTTGGCATGCCACTGTGGTAAATACATTCACGTATGTATGACAGCCGCCTGTGAACTCTCCTTCGACCCTCTCCAAATTTTATGACCCGTCCTTTCCAAAAAGGTTTGAGCGGTCACACTTTCCTATTGTTCCGGAATAGGGCGCCCCTTTGAAGTGCCATTTATGACGGTTCATGATGCTCAGGCCAATGAAGAAGAAGATTGTGTAGCTTTCCACAAATTTTTATTTCTTGGTATTATAGTTTCGAAGCATAGGCGTAATACCAAGAATAAAAATTTGTGGAAAGCTACATACAGTCTTCTTCTTCATTGTCATGATGAATTTCCACGCTGTCAAGCATGAGACAATCAAGTTTTTTGACTTTCAGACCAGTTTGACGACTGTATACCATCCACCTAGATTTGAGAGATTGTTTTCTAGCCCACCCGCGTCATTTCCCTTGGTTGTCACAGAATCAGTAGAATGCTGGTTATAAATGAAAGCATTTATGTACTGCTTAGTAGCAAATTAATCAAATTATCAAGGAAAATAAATATGGAATTTTTCGATATATTCCTGTGTAAAATATTTTCAGTCAATCATATCCCCCCTACCCCCTTGGAGGGAACTGAGCTAAGTGGCCAATAAGGGTCATCCTGGGTCTGCCACGTAATAAACCTTTGTTGGAAATAAAAAGTACCGTGGTCACTTTTCTCCTGCACAGAGCAGTCAGAAAGAAACAAGACTCCCACAGCATAGGGGTTAAGTTCTGAACAGTAGACATATCAATAGACGAAAGAAGGTATTGGCCTTGAGATAGGAAGCATGAGAATGAAAGCTGCAACAATTGGAACCCTAACCCTGTCAGCTATTCAAGAGTAACAACCTCTCTTTTGCATCTACCACAAGTGCTGTCATTACAGGTATGCATTCTTGAGTAGAAATCGACTTAGGTTAGTCAAAAAATAAAGGGATCTTGAGAACCAACTCGCCAACCAAGAAATGATGATTTAAATAATTATAATTACAATAAATGGTATCGTATGCTACATTCTCTGATAAAACTTCGCTGAGTAATGTTTAGTATTTTATTAACAATGGCAATAAATATAATGGCCATGATTATAGCATTACATGATGATAAATCATAAATTCTTAGCATTTAACGATATTAGATATTAAGTGATTTTCAAATTATTTTGCGAAGCACTAAATATTCAGATCCCTAAGTGTTACATGAAATCAAGATTCTACTGTAAAAGGTACTTCATATATAAAAAGTAATAATACAGTACTGACCTGTGGATGAAAGGATTGGTAGTAATCATCCATCTCTGGAGAAACCTGGGCCACTGGACATCCAAGCTGATCGTGGTGGGTTTTTTGACATGCTGCAAGATGTCATCTGCCAGTTTCACATCAGATGCCCATTGAAAATTAGATTTAAAAATATTATGCTGGCTAACACAACAATGATTATACATGCTTGAAAAGCTCACCTGTGTGCTAAACCTGAAGCAAACTTTAAAAAAATTAGGCATGCATTTTCCCACACTCTTAGGCCATTATGTAAGTTTGGAGCTAGAGGGAAGATTCTCAACTAGCAGATCTAACTAGCAAAAAATGTTTCTCTTACATTTTCTGCAATAACGTCAGGTCCTTAGTTTTGTAAGATCTTTTGCGCTGTGATAAGATAGTATTCCATTTATAAGTAGATTCCATTTTATTGTAATTAGATCATCATCTAGTTTCACAGATGTTATTTTGATCAGGTTCACTATTATAGTAGAGGTTATGTTACTAGAAGAGAATTCCAGCTTCTAAAGCTGTTCAAAGCACAGTTGAGGTTATACAAGGTCTGTTCAAAAAATACGTAGACTGATGTCATAAAACAAAATATAGTATTGTATATTATCAGGCATAACTATGTGGAAATCCATTTCTGAGAAAAGGAACAACGTACTCCGTATTTTTCCACT
>WURS02454427.1:0-13986 GCA_011762765.2 Rhinocypha anisoptera
TTGAAATTCATCGCCAGTTGAAGGAGACATGTGGTGATGGAGTCATGGATGTGTCGAAAGTGCGTTCATGGGTGCGAAAGTATAAAGAAGGCAGAAAATCATGTGACAACGAACTAAAACAATCTCGGCCTCGCACACCGACAGCGTCACAGCGGTCTTCCAGTTGTCAAGACAGACTCCTAAAGAAGCCTTCACCGCGGCCATATAATAATGGCGACGAAGTATCAAAAAATGTGTACGGCTGCAGGGAGATTACGTCGATAACACAAGTTTAATAGTTTTTAAGGTGAATAATTAGTTAGAAAAAAATCGGAGGCCTTATAACTTGAATGCACTTCGTATTTGGTGCAGGCAGTAGCAGGATCGACCGAAAAATCAAAAGACCCGGTTTAAAAACCCGGAAGATTGGAAGAAACAATCTATAGAGGATTGAAATCGAATCGTGTAAGTGGAATACGACCGTTAACTCAGTAATTGAGCAAGGGGATTGCACCAGGGTGACACGGCACCGCTGTCGGTCGCCTCTCTGCCACCCCACGCTCCGCTGTCAACTGGTTAAGGGGGGGAAGGGGGCAGGGGGTTCGAGAGAGAGGGATGGTGCACCCCAGTCTTAAGGAATCCCTTTCCAACATTTCGCGAAGTCGAGGGATTATGGGAGTGAAGGGAGATGATAGCAACGCGGAGTTTTGGGAGGTCAGACCGGGTCCCGCTCTCCAGAGGGGATATTCCAGCATGTGTTACTGAAGCCAGGTCGAATCAAACACGAACCGTGGGATGAATCATTTCATGATCCAAGCCGAAGCTCCCTGGGTTAAACCGGAGGGTGGGAAAAATGAGATAACGGCTGTGGGAATGACGCAGAGGTCCACGATTCGAGAAGAATGTCAATTGAGACAGTTAAAAGCTTTAAATATTTCTTTAATTTCCCATTTCCCTCTTTTTGAACTACATTAATGATCAACTAGGAGGAGAAAACTACTGGAAATTGACCACGTATGTATTTAAAAAGTTGCAAATCATTTTAGCGTGACTACAGAAGAGTTGGTCAAGTTGATCAAATCAGAGAGTCTTCCCAAATACATTCACCGAAGTTCAACATACAGAGCTCAAAATGTTTTACAATATTACAAAAAAAATGGGCAAATTTTACTGGTTATTACCATTACTGGCCCACGCGCGAAAAACTCGCTAGTTTTCAGGGTTAAAATAAATGTACAAGAAGATACACTGATGTTGACGAAAAGAGCAAATAACTTTTTTCCTCAAACATATTGAAGCCATCTGATACATTATGTGGGTGTTTAATATATGACGATAACTAAGTATTTCGAAAAATATAACGGCAAAATGAATCGATTGTGGCCCGTCGTAAGGTAAGGGGTATTCTCCATTCTCCTGGTGAAAGGGTAACACATTTCTAACACAAACGGTGTTTCCCACATCTGAAGCAGCAATATATAGTAAAAAGCAATATGCGTTCAAATAAGGTCAAATGAATGGTGATGATTGTTATATGAAAAATCCGAGAGCCAGATAAATCAAATACATGTAACGAACTACTGAAACTTATCGGCTTAATTACTTAACTCCACGAGCAGTTTCTTGGCAATAATTGGCTGCATGAAAAGCGAAAACTTTAGGTTACAAAGAAAAAACCTCAGCAGGAAGTTATGAAGCCTCATATATGCCCCTAGTGTAATCAAACCAGTCCTTTTCGTAACAATAGAAAAGCACTGAAAGTTAGTTGGATGGAGGGGTCATTAAAAAAGCGAAGCATCGCCGATGTCCACCGAAATTACTGGGGAACGAATTAAGATGGATCGATAACAGATTAAGACACCTGAATCTATTGGTTACTACGTAATTGTACAGCGAGAATATTAGTTATAAACTTAAAAGTTTCGAAACAGCTTTAAATCCATAGAGCAATAAGAATTATCTATTCCAAAATCAATTTTGAAAAGCAGTAAAACCACCACGAAGTAACCTCTTAATAGCCAAGATGAATATATTAGAGATGATAAATGTCTTTTGGATTCACTGGAAGAAGACTGTCACGCCTGAATCATTTTCAGGCGATGGATCGGTAAAATTAACAAAATTTCATCTTACCCTAATTAAAAGGCGAAATTAATTATAAAAGAAAGATAAGAAACAAATTCTGAATGAGAATAAGGTCGCACTTTTACATAAACATACAGTTGACACATAATTTGAAACAGTAACTGATTCAATTCAAATGAGAGTATGAATGAGTCACAAAAGTGACTTTACCCCTGAGGTCAGCTCAGCTGACAAAAGACCTTAAATTGGACGATTTTGGATCAGATAGAAATCATCAGAGCATCATCTAATCACAGTGTAACCCTGTGCAATGAACGAACATGTAGCCACCCCTCTCCATTACTTTCCATACAAACCAAATTGAACTTACGCACCCAAAAACCCCTTCCCCTCCTTGCAGCGTCCCCCGCTCCTCTCGCTTTCACACAACCCTCCCATCACCCCGACCAACCTTAAAACCTCACCCAGTCCCCTCCGCACCCTCCACCTCTCTCCCCGCCATTAGCTACTGCTCTTTTTTTTGAAATCCACCAATTCTCCTCTAGCTCGAACCCAGCCCGTTTCTCCCCAAATTTTTATATATTTGTGTTTTCCCGCTCTCGACTCAGTACCTGACGATGCCGTAATGTGAAACGCGTCGTACCACTAAATAAAAGTGTGGAAAAGTACGAAATATCTTTCATTCCGACAATGGATATTCCAACCATGGGAGTATGATGGGAAGTTTCGGACGGCTTTCGATTATGTAACGAAAAGAGAGAAATTACAGACAGAGATAACACTCAATGAAACAGTGGAATGTTTCGTGTAAAACGGAGAAATCGGTTGACTCTAACAGATTAAACTACACAAAAGTAATACTTACTTTACTCTCCTTTCAAATAGAATTCCGAAAGACATGAATTACTGTAAAACGGATTGGTTAAATAAATATGACGTCAGAAATGCATGAATTATGGCATTAAATATGATATTCACACCCTACTCCATCTTATTACGGAACACCCTCTGTATTAAGGACCTGTAATATTGAAAGTTTCTTCTATTTTGACATGCATATGTACTCTATCCGGTCTGCATTCAACGTTCGACGCTTTAGTGCATGCCCTTAATTCTGGGAGATAAAACATGAGTGGGTGCAAAACAATAGCATCAGTATGCAAAAATTTCTTTGTCAGTTCGACAGGTGTTTTAATCAGAGGTATTCTAAGTTCATAATTGTCATCAAATGTGGAAAATCCGTATTGAAATTTTCTCACATGAAAATAGTCGGCCACTGTGCATAAAATATTAATTTTTACACTAATTATTCTCAGCGATGGACAAAAGGGTCCTCTCGGATAAAAGCAAAAAAGTAATTTGCAACTGTCATGGCATTTTGAATCGGGAGGTGCCCGTGAATTCGGGACTCAGGGTGGGAATTAAAACTCGCGACTGTCGATATGTTGTTGTTATGGTTGTCATAATAGTCAAATATAAGAAAAGAAAAATATAGTAATATATGCGTAGTCGAATTCTCTCGTTTCCATTACTCCTTACTTTTAAATGGCCCTGAAAAAAAAGTGTACGTGACACTTCGAGGTGGCTCCTTCCAACCCTATCGTAATATCGTAATTTCCATTCATAAGCCAATTTTCAGTTTCCCTGAATGTTCTTTTTGCTTTGCGAATACGAATCCACCCTAATTAGCCAGACACTGATGTCGGCGAAATCATAAAAAATATTAAATGTCTTTTTTTTTTTGGAACGAGAATTAAAATATCTTGGTCTTGTCTCTCCAAAAAATTTCAATCAGCACCTCTATCCACGATTTTTTTGTTTCTCTTTTTGAGCCAAGGGCTGGAAAGGTCATTAGTGTTGTTTCAACTATGAGGTACAATACGAAAACTACTTAAGGGTACATGCATATTACTTTATAACGCTGCTTTTTATTATTTCCGCAGCTTCGAGATAACTTTCCTTTTTGGGCTACAATTCTGGTGTTGCCGAGATCGAAATACACGTAAAATAACAGCCTCCGAGACGAAGATAAACGGATGGGTTTTGAAATCCAAGTCTAAATTCGATTAGTGTTTTGGTTGTAAATAAAATAAATGTCGCCAAATTATTCTTTGCCAGGTAGCATTCAGCATTTAGAAACTCTATCGAACTACGCATTAAGAAAGAAAAATAGTCCACAGCCAAATTTGAATATGTACTATATCAACAGGACTGTCGTTTCCCATTAAGGAAAATAAATTTCATTAAATAATTCTATAAAACGAATAGTTCCTCATTTTAGTAAAGAAAATTGAAGCCTGTAAAATGCGTTCTACGATAGAATAACAGTGAATGATAAATCTAAATACGAGCTGTAATATGATGTTCTGAAAAGTAGTTTCTTATTCCATAAATTTCAGTTCTCAAATCAAATCTTTAGACGTATTACAATTTGTTTTCCTTAAAGTGTGCTTAGAAACATAACACACAGTAAAAATACTTCATTGTTGTTTGAATGCTGTGAAAGTGTGTCTTTGGGTTAAAAAAAAAGAAATCACCAGTATTGTTTCACTTAATTCACTCGTTATTGTATTGGCGATCATCGCCGAAACCGGTCGTGTTTTGTATTTTTTTATCTTTTGTGGAAATATAACAGTTATTTAAAAAAAACCATCACTCTATCATGGAATTCCACCAAGTGACGGCCTCCACAGTGAACTTTGTTCGTATTGTTTCACTTAATTAAAGCATGATCCAGGTTTCCAGGATCATTAGCAGTTTATTTTCTTAATATATAAAAAGAAATATTTAAATAAAACGTAAAACGTTTCAGGAAAGAAGACAATACGTGAGAAACCTATGACCGCACAGTATATACTAACTGTTCAACTGTATAATCATGAGAAAGTTCAATGAAACAATTCAATTAATAATCAAATGAGCCAATACATAGGGAGAAAGAAATCTAAATGGTATTTACAATTTCAGTATGCATTAAATAATGTTCGGTACTTTTCCGAAACATATCCGATTCACAACGGCATACGCAATGGCGCACCGCAAAATATTAGTAACTCATTTTAAAATGCCTCTCGGCCAGTGATAATGCCAAGAGAATTAAAAAAAAAGGAAAAAAAAACAAATCCAACTGAGAGCGTGCAGCAGGGCTTCGACGTCCCGGGGAACTTCATGAATATTAAAAATGCAACGCCCAATCTGGAAAATACAGCCGATGTTACGTATCTTAATTAAATGCCTCGTTTCCCTCGAATGGTCGTACCTAGACGAATTGCTACACGCACTCCTACCGAGCCAGTGACGTGCTCCGCCACCGTGAGGAGGGGCTCTGCATGAATAAAATTAATACGGAGTCGGCTTGTAACCGATTTCGAGCAAAAACAAGGACAACGCCGGAAGAGCGAGCCCTCCGCGCTTCACTCCTTGAAACGGGAGGCAATAGGGAGAGCTGAGGAGCAATACCAAGGAGACTGGGACGAGAGAAATGGTTAGAGGGGGGGAGGGGGAAGGAGCGGGAGGAGGAGCGGGAGGAGGAGCGAGAGGAAGGCGGAGGGCATGGGGGTTGGAAGGAGAAGAGATTCGAACACTCCTACCCTCCGCCTTCCTGTTTAATTAGACGCGACCGCGGCTAGACGGCTTGTATCGTAAATAGCGTCGAGGAATATTCACACCGAGTGGAGTAATCACTGGCGGCGGGAGAGGCAGATATCGCGCGATAGGGAGCCCGCTGAGTAACGTGGTGAAAGGCGGACAGATTCGCGCGAGCGCAGATAGACAGACATCCTTATTTATCGCGGGGAGAGATCGGGGTTGAATGCTACCCCAACACTGTGACCTCTAGTTAAAATGGGACTCGATAAAATTCTTTGAGAAGAAAAGTAAAAATTTCACCACGAAATTCTTCCGGGAAAATAAAAATGAAGGGAACCTGCTAAAAAAACGTCACGAGAGGTGATATTAATAGAAATAAAATGTATACAAAATACAGAAAAGATAGCTATAAAGATCAAAGATCATACTAATGTCATCAGATACTTTTAGTACTCGTAGGTATCTATGAATCCTGTTCTTACCATTGACGCAGGAGAAGAGTTTTAACGCCAATGTGGCGTATACGAAATACTTTCTTATTTACTTTATGTCGCCCTTTTAAACACGAATCAAATATCTGCCAGGATTTAAGGATACTGACAATTCCAAGGACGATGATGATTATAGGGAGGGAAACAAGGAAATATTTCTTTGACATACTAGGCCGTGGCAACATTAGTTTTTTTTCCTGGCTACCTCGTAAGTGAACGTGATGCAAAAGTTCGGCACCGCGGAAAGAATGAACTACTTGTTAGTGGGGGCCAGAATCCACTATTAAAAATATTTACTTCATTGTAAGAACGATACGGTCGAGAAAAAATAGATTTATGCGTATGTACACTACCACTTAAGTTTACCATTCGAAAATAGTTTGTGTAAATAGTATATTAAGCTCAGACCCAGAAATACATGTCCTCTGACAAATACTTAGTAAAAAAAAACCGAAGAATATAGCTTTTTCCTATGTGAGATATCAACATAATCCTTCCGTCACGATAGAGCAGAAAATAGATAACCAGAGAAAACATATAAAGTCACATGGAGACTAAGTTAGTCTTAAAAAGGCGAGCTTTGCGAGGATGCTTAAATTAAATCATGTCGAAGTAAAAGTAACTGTACCGTTGTGGTATCTATGAGTGACAAAACTTGAATCATGATGTTCAATTCCTATAGCACCTATAGTAGAGGAAGAAGCGTTTACAAGAGAATGCAAAATCTTGATCCGAGGGAATGCACTCTTCCTGGGAAACTAGTTTATTAAGTTCCTTACGAGGAGAAAATCTCCGGTCGCTAGAAACGGTCTTAAGAGTTAAACTATGAGTAATTGCAGAATTCTGGAGTATATAACTGTGAGTAGGATCTAATAATTCTACTTCCCTGAGCAGCAATTCGTAGGAATTTCATAGAGAACTAAAATTTATACCAAAGGAAAACATTTTATGACAGGAAATGAATTTTAATCGTTCTGAACATTCACAAATCGACGAAACACGAAAAAATCATTAGAGAACGCCTTCCTAGAATTAAAAACATCCTGAAGAATCATGACTCAATCAATTAATGCACTAACTGCAAGGAACCGTATTTTTTCTCTTCCTCTTTATTAATCATTTACATCAACGATAATTCTCACTTCTATTTAAACAACTATGTGGATAAAATGTTTAAACCAAAACCAACAAAACATTACAATAAATGCGATAACTTTGAGGGGGGGAAACTAATGGAACGGACTGTCGGGAAAGCATTTGGAATAATGTTATGTTTTTGGCCCATGCCCCAGGACTGAACTAAATCTGAAAAAAAAGAACTGAAATGTACTCGTGGGAAAACAAACACTATCACCGCCATGCCCACAAATTAGTCGTAACGGTTGAAGACTGCCTAATAAAGAGAATACTTGGCCGTCACAATAACGCGAAACGTAGGTAAAAACAACGGCTGGTCTGCTTCGAACGAACACGAGAAAGATAATGTAAGCAATTATTTCGTGGAACTCAAACTAAATTAATCCACCCACTTTATTCCATTAGAAATTGAGATAAAAGGAGAAGCTAAATGTCTCAACAGAGTCGAATGTGTAAGGAGTTGAAAGCCCTTTCCTCACGAAAGTTTTCAGTTCACCATAGTAGAGGACAATGTTCGCACTTTAATAAACACTTTGAAATAAATTCATGAATTACTGGATTGCATTTATATATTTTATTTGACAATCATAACTTAAATGGCTGGCGGCCCTCCCTATCCTCCGCATGGCTATGTGTTGCCTTTTACTCTAATTCTCCAAGCATATGCTATACAGCTACAGTACGGCATGATCAAATTTTCACCTCGCGGCTCACTCAAAAACTCCGAACGGTTTTTGAGACACATTCCGCCGTATTTATTTAGAAAAATGGGAGCAAAAATATGACAATAGAGGGCGGGGAATTTTTGAAAAATTTCGATCCACGTCCTCAATTCTTTTCCTAACGAGATTTTTCTTTTAGTTCTTCCTTCAATTTCCGTCTTCCTCTAAAACTCTGCCTACACGAGTAAAGTTTTCTAAATTCTCCTACTTCTGATCTCATAGTAATATATTTACCTTAGACTTCCTAACACCCGAAAAATCTCATTTCCTTCGTTTTCCTACAGTTTATATTCATTCCAAACCTCTACGCGGTGTTCCTGTGGAGCTCTCAACAAGTTCTGAACTTCCGTTGGCGGAATGACTAGTCCTCTACGAATCTAACAATTCGACTAGTCCCCCACTCACTTCAATTCCTGATTCTAGATCCTATAGACGATTTACTCTGAATGCAAGTTTTAAAAAATTAACAGACTTTCCGATCAAAGG
This sequence comes from Rhinocypha anisoptera, assembly GCA_011762765.2. Lineage (NCBI taxonomy): Eukaryota > Metazoa > Arthropoda > Insecta > Odonata > Chlorocyphidae > Rhinocypha > Rhinocypha anisoptera. Next base: position 8,489 of record WURS02454427.1, read on the forward strand.
AATGCGTTGATGGCAGGAACCTTGATTAAAGATGTGACGAATGGTTCTGAAACTGGTCATTGAGGAAGAAAGATGATCGTAGATCGGAGGCTTTTGAGACGTGTGAGTGTAGCGAATACGGAAAAAGAAATATGATAAACGGAAATAATCGAAGAAGATCCAGGAAAGGTAGGGTAGGAGTGGCATTAGCTGTAGGGTGAATGGAATAGGTAATCAAAGGCGATGGTTTGCTGGAGATTTTAGTGGAGCGTAGATTGTTGGGTAAACGAGGTAGAGATAGGACAAGGATTTTAGAAGAAAAAGGTGGTGATTAGGAAGAAAGTGAAGAAGGGAAAGGATGAAAAGAAAGATCAAAACTTTCCAAGTCCAAAATTCATTTATTGAAACGACCGGTTCCCTCGAACAGTCGACAACCTCGGGAGAAGATGTCGACTGTTCGATTTCGGTCGTTCGTTTCAATAAATAAAATGGTCGACTTACAAAGTTCTGCTGTTTCTTTTCATCACGAAGTTCTACAAAGTTGAGCCTAATATCATCGAAATTCATTGGAAAGGATTTTTCGTAGCCAGGGGGAACGCCTATTGTTAATTTTTGAATTCATCAAAATCTTTCATTAGCCAGCGGATTAACGATTGAAATCGTCACAATCATTTCCTTAATTGAAAAAAATTATCTCTCACTCCGCTGAGGAGGGAGAAGGCGAAGGGGTAAGGGATCTTCCGCAGGATGAACGGAAGTCGACAACCAACGAGCATGCCCCATTCCGGCTGTGCCGAAAAGTTGTCTCTGACAACTTGTCTCATAAAAATTTGCCTACATAAACTGGCTCTTACCCATTAACTGTGTCTTAGCAATAGCTGTAAAATTCGCGATAGTCTTCCCTCGAACTTTGGCTGCACGCGATGGTGTAGGCGATTATTGTATATAATGTACTCAGCGCAAAAATATTGCTGGTGCCAGTACTTTAGGAGGATAGTTTAAAATAATCCCTCCTCTTCTGACCTTAATGGTTAAATTAAACAACCCGCGCAACAAAGTGACTCACGCACGGACTTCGCCGGTCAGCTGTTTTGCCGTCTCGATTCCAGACGCTGTCCGGCAAAAGGAAAGAGAGAAGACCGCCTGACGACTTCTTTTCTCATATTTTAGCCAAAAACAAGTCTATACTCAGTTCATACTTCTTTGTGATAACAAGAGTTTGTATGATTTAAAGAAAATTGGCACTTTGTAGAGATTTTGTATTGCAATAAGTGATATTTGTGTTATCAGTGATATTTTTGTGTAAAATGGACCTGATGATGTCACTTATGCAATGAAACCGATCGTACAATAACTTTTTATGAAGAAAAGACGGCGTGTTTTTTCGACCTTTAAATATGGAGTTCCACAAAATAGAGCCAAAAACAGTACACTTTATCTTCGTGTATCACAGAATAATATCTGGAATATAACTGTTTTGAACTTTCTTGTAATATGTTATCTTACTTCTTCAATGTAAATTACCAAGTTTTTTTTAGGCAATTTGTTTTTCGTTTTCGCCTTTCGATCTGGCCATCGAGTAAAATTTCGGCGAATCACGCAGTGCAATACCTAACACGGCGGGCGGCGTGCCGACGTCACCGTGATATGAGACCGCAGTCACAGGGAAACCGAGAGAAACGAAAACGCCAAATGCCGCGTGTGTTGCGACCGTATTGGCCGCGGGCTGTGGGGAGGGGTTGGGGGGACTGAGGTGGAAGGGAAGTCCGTGTGCGCCGCAAGTGGAGATAAATGAGGGTGGCCGCATTCACAGGATACTCCCCCTGGTTCGTAAGCATCTCTCACGCTTGGAAGTGCAGCGAAGAGAGTCCCGATAGAGCAACGTGGGAAACGCTATGACGCTCGTGATAAAATAAAATGCATGCCTTCAGATCTCATTTCGGCCGTCGTGTGACCGATTGTTTTTTTTCCACGCTGTCAAATTTTAGTTTCTGCCTGTGCCTATTTCTAGAAGAACAGGAAGGGAACACTGATATATGTAGTAGGAGGAAAGATGATCAGGGTGATGGTCATCACCCTGACGACGATGGCGGACTTAGCTGTCGAAACGTTGGTGGAAAACAACCCTTGGATCCAGATGGAAACCCGAGAACCTTTACTGGTATAATAATTTGCAATTTTCCAAAAGATAATATTTAATACGACACGGGTTTCAATGTTACTACATCATCATCAGGCCTGATGATCATGTAGTAGCATTGAGTCCCGGGTAGTAATAAAGATTATTTTGTTGAAAAATGCAAATTTCTATGCTCATTATGATAAAAATTCCACCATATCTAGCCTGATACTTCACTGCATGAGAAAGAGAAGGGTTGTAAAATTCTGGATGCGCTCTTAGACATTCAGGATCTGTAAAAAAATTAGTAATTAGCAACAAAGTAAACGCTTAGACAGTTCACCTTGGATTTAAATGATGTGAATAAAAGAAATGAAATCGATCGGGGATTATTACGAGTATGCTCAATTCGTCCAATATCCAAAATCATTACAAAGAACTTCGCGGTAATCCATATGCTTGCACAATCGAAATACCACTAGTCGTATCACACATATCTGACGGTTGCTATGAATTGTAGTCCTAAAAAGGATGTTTTAATTTTAGGCATTAGAATCTATACTTTGTGTTAGTTTTAACAAAGCTGGCTGATAAAGAAATATCCTGATGAGAAATGTTTGGGAATATCTAAACTATATCAGCTTATTTAACCCTACGCAGCAAAAGCGCAAATGCTGGATCTCATTTGCGGATACCAACTATTTCACGAAAAAATTTCGGAAATGTTTTTGCCCCCCTCCCATTCTAGAGCCCTCAGCAGAGGTTTCAGCGGTTCTCAAATACCCCTGTGTGACAAATTTGACGACGGAGGAAGTTCCTTTCCCATGATTAGGCCATTAGAAAACGATTTGCCGTAGTTCCGCTAATATCAATTTCCACAAAGTGGGACGTTCGCACTTAAAATCCCACCTCGGGTACGAGGAGTAGAGGAAGGGTTGGAGAATGAACGGTAGGGGGATAGAGAGAGGGGAGAGCGAGAGGGAGGGAGAGAGATGGGGACCGTGGGAGAGACCTCTGAAATGGAACAGCTCCCTCCCTATCCAGAGGTTTGGAGGAAAGGGAAAGGGAAGGATAGATAGATTAGCGCCATTAATCGGACGAAATTGAGACCACCGAGGCGTCTATTACGGAACTTCGGGTTCGATAGTTACACAGAGAGAGAGAGAGAGATGGTCCCCATTGTTGTCGCATTTCTCCCTAGAAACTAGTCCTCCTCCTTTCCACAGTCCAGGGTGTGCAGATATTTGACAACAATGGATGTGCTTTTTCACTCGAAGCGCGTAGATCACAGAAGTTCCGTAAATGACGTCCCGGATCCCATCTTCTCCACCCGTTTACACCACTAGGAAGAGTGAGTGAGAGGGACGCTTCACACGAAGAGAGAAGTGTCGGAAAAAGTGTGTGTGTGCGTGATGGAGGGAGGGAGGGAAAGGAGGAAGGAGAGTAAAGAGGAAAACCGCAGGATGTTATAAGAAAGAAGAGGATTCCCCACGGAGAGAACAAAGGGAAATTTAGAGGGAGTGAGGGAGCGCTGTCGTGGATAATGGCACGGCGGTATCGGCGCCAGCTCGGGCAGCGCACCATGGTTAATCGGTGGCTGCGGTGAGGACGCTAATCCTCGCGACCCTCTCTCCATCGGAGCCTCGAGTGGGGGAGGAAGGGGGGAGACACGTCGCCAGTGTAAATGCGACACCCTACGGCGACGCGGAGCGGCGTGGGGGAGCCACGGGCAGTATAAAGAACAAAGACACAGCTGTTATAACACATACACACACACACACAACAGTGGTTCAATCTGACGGACATAAAAACTCCATCGCAGAGCGTAGCCGACGTGGCGAGTTACGGGAATGAAGATGGGAGACACACGGGAGAGACATGATCACCAAGCCCAACCGATTCTCATTTTTTTTCTTCTCCACTTCGTTTCCGACACCACTTGCTTGCAATCCAATCAATATATCGCAATGGGAGAGGACAAAGAGGGAAAAAAGTACGGTCCCCCCTTCGGACTGCGAAAAATAAAATTCATCCAAATGTGGAAAACCCTGGGCTAAGGTGAAAATAAAAGGCCGTGCTTCACGATTAAAATTAAATCTTTTTTTCCGTCACTCCGATTGATTCCATTGGATTGTTCGGAGGTTTGAATCGAAGAAAATGTTACAGATTGATTAATAGATGCCAATTAGAGCATTAGAATAGATTCATGACGAGGGGAAAGCAGGCATCACCATGATTCACGTCGAAAATTAAATTCCGATTGAGAAATTTTAAATCGACGAAAGAAAAACTAATTCATTCAAAAGAAAACAATGACCAAAGAAGACGGCATGATACACACGCATGCACACACACACACACACAAGTGGAAAATTGAGGAAGGTACGTAATTCGGTAAAGAAGGGTTGCCTTATAGGGTGACATAACATGAATGAGTGCAGTGAGATTGATCAAGTGAATCATTACCTATTTTCTAGACAAGAGAAGAAATGTGGTAGGGGTGGTGGACGGTACATTGAGGTGGAGAAGGAACCGCAATAAAAAAGTTGAGATCACATGTGAATCACAGGAACGTGACCTCTTTACGAAAGAGCGATGGAGCTCACGAGGGTTTCGAAGAAAAGTCGGAGTTATAAAGTCCGGCAAGAAATAAGAGTGAAAAGAGAAATAAAATACTCCGACAACGAATGAAATACTGAGCGAAAATAGAAGACTAGAAAGGAAACGAAAATGATGAGGTCCACAGCTGGCTGACGCGACACAGAAGAAGTAAAATCTAGCCGAGGACCCGACCAAGAAGCAACTATTTTTCACCGGTGAATCACAGTTGTAAAATGCGAGTCTTCGTCTTGCAGTGACATTTTTTATAGACTGAAAGCGTTGGACAATTGTTATTAAATATTACCTACAAAAATTTCAGGTTGAATGTTCGAAACGCAATGCGAAGCATTCGATGCAACCGGCAGATATAAACCAGGGTGGAAGTTCCCCAAGGACATGGATGTTTAACGCTCAGCTCGCGAAATTAATTGGACTGCGATGAGGAGGAGGACGAGTTAATCACAGACGTTTTGCTCTCCAAATTGAAAACGTTTTCCGGAGAGGTGGGGGGGGGACGAAACAGCCGACAGAATGAAAGGTTCATTGGTCGAGCATTTGACGGAGAGGGAAGCGTGAACAGGCGCGAGAGAGAGAGAGAGAGAGATGGGGAGGCTGGAATCGTGACGAGTTTCACGTAAGAAAAGGCTCGTCGTGGAATGACCACTCGCTCCGCGGTGAGTGAGTGAGTGTGTAAGTGGGTGCGGGGGGGGGGGGGGGGGGGGCAAAGGGGGGAGGCGGGAAGGGCCCCCGCCTGACCCCCGGCCCCCTGAAGCTTCCCCGTTGCCCCCTTTCTCCTTGA
>WURS02454438.1:0-13985 GCA_011762765.2 Rhinocypha anisoptera
GAAAAGGAGCTTAATCATCGGGTGAAGGTAAAAGAAATTAAAAGCTTTAAAAACTCTTAGGGGTGGGGGGGGGGGGGGGGGTAAGGGTTCGGGGGGGGTGGTGAGGGGTGTGGGGGAAAGGTCCTGGAAGACCCCCCCCCCCCCTTCCACGACCTTTCCTCACTTCTAATATCAGCTCCCCAGTGGTGGGGGAGGGGATTAGCCTGGTTTGGAGCATATGAACCACACTGCATTGTTGTTGCAAATGTTGATGGGTTGTAAGATAAAAGGGAGGTTGAGAAGGAGTGAGGTGAATGAAAACAACACATTGTTAATAATATCACCCTTTGAATTCATTATGTGCAATATTTCTAACTGTTCCAGTACATCAGGAATCAGCATTGCACCAGAACTTCCCCTAAACCCCTGCCCCCCAACCTCTTAAGAGTATTAAATTTCTAACTATTCATTTCTTGTATGTACACCTGATGATGATGCTACACAATGAAACCTAGGTAGTGATTAAACCATTTTATGTGGATTTTCTTGGAGTCTTGCAGACTGGGTTGTATCAGAGTACAATCAAAACAAACTAAAGGAGCACAAGTTGAGAAACAATGACATGAAAATCGACCTTCCTCAATATTGTGCTACAAATGGAAGAGGATGTGGAAAACCAAAACCTTATGGAAGTATGAACAAGAAAATTTCTTGGTAGTTGGCTAATAATGCATGACTAATATGAAAAATATAGCCTTTAACAATAAGCATGCAAGAATGCCATAACCAATATGATTAACATCAGCAAAGAGACATTGTCTTACTGACAGGACTGACAAGAAAAAACAGAAATGAGGTAAAAAAAAGATCTAGTAAATAAGATAAAATAACCTTGTTTAGAAATGTCCAGGATATGATGGCAATGTAAATTAAGGCTTAGTACAACAGAAGTTTTTGCATTCAATATCAGGCATAAAGCATACCATTCAAGAATGTCCCATCACAGATGAATAAAAGATTCCTGGTAAGATTTCCCAGAAAATAGAATTTCCAGGGAATAAGACAGGACGTTTTTGATTACGTAGTAGATTTTGAGAAGGCAATTGACTGAATAGTGTCTGTAACATTAATGGCAATATTTTAAGGGGTATGTATCTTAAACAAACCTAATCATGACTCAGAATTCACAAGAAGGATAACATGAAGAACTGAGACAGTGATATGTGGAACTGTCAATGAGGGGTTGTATGTTGTTTCCCATTCTTGTTAACCTGTTCTCAGAGGAAACAGTGAGAGAGGCATGTTAAAGTCTTGGGTTAGGATTTAAAGTGAGTTGGGTGCTAATTATGTCAGATTCACAGATGAACAATCTTCTGTAAGCCACATGGATGACTTATTGCAGAATCAGTATAATAGGTATAGGATGAAAGTAAATTACAATAGAACAGAAAAAAATTGAAATAATACCAAGGTCAAAGTAAAATAATGGACCACAGAATATGTAATTACTAGAAAAACTTCATTTATAAGGTTTTTAAAATAAAAGGGTTGTAGTAATACAAATGTGGAGAGGAACTGAATCAGCAAAGGAAGTATTTGTGGCGAGAAATAATAAAAGGGACTGTGCATAGGACAATAAAGAAAAGTTGGATAAAAGCAGTGATATGGAAGTCACTGTATAGTTCTGAAACTAGGCCCTGGAGAAGAGAAGATGAGTACAAATAAAATGGAAATATAGGAAGAAAAACAAGTATTCTGTACAGCAAGAAAGAAATTTTTTAAGGAAAATCTTCGGAAGGTAGGAAAAGTAGATGGCATAACTACCATGAGGTATTTGCAATGGTAAAGACACCAGACAAGATAGAATGGTAATTAACTTAGGTAGAGGGAAGAAGAAAATAGGAAATTCAAACAGAATGATTGCCAGATGGAAATATTTAGAAAAAATTGTAAGAATATAAAGTATACTAATCTTTAGGATCCATCAACAAACTTACCTCAGGTTTAGAGCTTACTTCATAATCAGTGAGAATTGTAAACAATTGAAGAAAAACTCTCCTGCCCTTACACACCTTTGGAGTTACTCCATCAACCACCTTTCAGTCACAAATTATTATGAAAACTTTTCAGTTCAGAGAGTATGAATGAACCCCTCTAACTAAATAATTTTTTCAAAGAATGTTAATCAGAATTCTCAAATCCTTTCTAGTAAATAAAATCAGAGTCTTAAATAACTAGTCCCCTTACATCATCTTAAAGCTGTTAGAAATAAATCCTATATTATTCTTCTCTGCCAATACAGAATGCACTGGTAACATACTAAATGAATCCTCTGCTACTTAGGTATATTGGTCAAGTCATATTCACTCTTATGCAGGATAACCTACTATTTGATAGTGTCATCCAAGACTACCCTAAAACATGGGCCCAGGTTGTAAAAATTTTGAAAGCATTTCTACAGATGAAAATACCATTGCTAATATTGTTGATTCTTAAAATATTGTATAAGTTATCATAAATAGTATATTATAAAAAACACTGGTAAGATTTATAATGCCATACTCGCATATGATTACAGAATTTGGAACACAAGTCTGAAAAAGGAACAAAACTCTGAAGAGGAGGATTTATTAGACAGAAAACTAGTCAGTACACCTTTCTCAGAACACAATCTGGATTCTTTGGAGTGGAAACTTTCCCCAATTACTGGTATGAAATGAATAACGATTAAAATATTGATTGAAAGACAAAAATTAATGATGAATATAAATGATGAGTGAAACATCATATATCAGTCACAAATGAAATTTATGTTTTCTACTGACAGCTATTAAATCTACCAACTTTATTATTAAGTAAGATATTGTTAAGTAACCCACTAGAAGTCACTCTGGAGAGGATGAGCCTGTGATTAATTACCTATCACCATTGCCTTTAACCTGTTATAGGTCTGATTTAAAATAACTTTCTTTGTTGATGAGAATTAGTTCAGCCCCATTTGTGATAAACAAATATGACACTATAAAAAATTATGAGGTGAAATGAAGAAAAGCTTTTCACCAAACCTTTCATATTTCTCAGAATTTGTACAAAGGACTGAAATGCTTTTTCCATTTTCAAAATAACCTTTGAATTGATTGTTAAAATTAATTGTTTAAATTTGAGGAAGCCCATAATTTGGACTCAATTTCAATGTAGTCTTAGTGTAACAAATTAAAAATGCCAATTGTGGGAAATAAACTTGGTAATTGACTTATGATTGATAGGTAATAAGTTGGCCATATAGATATTTTTTAACCTTTCTAAACTTTTCTTTATCATCATTGTTTATCTTTATAATGGTTGGCCATTTACTTAGTGATAGTGTATACTTTCATTCTTATGCCTAGATGATCTATGCTATAGATTTGTTATTTTTGTAGTAATTGTGGCTGGCCATAGGTCATAATTGATGCTACAGGGATCAATATATGAAATGGACAACCACACAACGGTTTCCCTATGTTTTGTTATAGGAATATTAATTCCACAATGGTGTCGACTGCAGGCGGTGTTGTTTTCTCAAAGTTATTCTGGAAAGCCCCCATTAAGGAATTCCAAGGCCATTTCCCAAGCATATTAAGTGACTCGCTTAGTCTTATCCCATGCTCAGGGAAAGCTTATCACAAGTTGATTTCCATTAAGTGGTTTGCAAGGACCAATGGCAAGGGTTTTGAATATGTATGCAAAAAGAATTATTGAAAGTGACCTTTGGGGAAATGTATCCAACGTTCAAGAGCCATTTCAATGAAATACAATCAAAAGTATGAAAGGCAATGAGTTTATACAGGGTTATTGGCCTTTTGCCAGTTAACAGGGGGATGAGATCAACAAAGTATATGTGCAAACATTGGTTGCAAAGAGCAGTGAAGTTTTGAAGAACTCCCATAACAATACACAACTTCACTTTCAATCCAGCAGGTACTCTGTAATTGCAATTCTGCCTGTCAATTCAAGTCAGCCACGGCTGACTCCTTACATATCAATTCATGGTAAAAATGTATAAATGGCCCCTTGTAAGGGAATAAATTCTCATAAAACCACTTACACTGCTTTCAACCTGTCAGTAATTTTGAATAGCCAGAATCTCTTTATGAGCAATCCCCAGGTAGTGTGATTTCAATCTGTGACTACCATTGATGTAGATTTTGTTTTCACATTACCAAAAACTGATAGTTTACTTGCTCATTTATATTTGTTTTTCAGATGAATGCATGAACCTTCAATTTTGTGAGCACGAAAGTAAACACCCAAGTGATACTTCAGATATCAATTCTTCATCTAGTGAATGGTGTACAGTTATGTTCATTGTATTTGAAAATTTATTATAGTTGTTACCTTATAATATGTAATTACTAACTTTATGTTACTTTCAGATAGACCAATGGCAAATATCTAGCAGTTTAACAACAAAAGAAAATGTAAAAAGATATTGACATGAAAAAATTAATTACAAGGTTAGTTTGGAAAAGCATATTTCCTAAGTAATTGATTGTTATGAATTAGAAACATATCTGGAGTTGTACACTGCTAGAACACTGTTGCCAATGAGTGAGTTAAACATGCCGTTTGCACAAGCACACCTCAGGATATGATTATGTTGTGATGCAGAAAATTTAATAGTTAGCATCTTATTAAAATTTTGTTCACTACTGGCTTCTTTTTCAAGGGAAATAATTGTCATTTCATGAGTGTTCCTTTATATAAATTCCTACCAAGAGGTCATGGTAGCTCAGTGGATAATACTTGGCTACTGAATGGGGGACCAAGGTTCAAGGCCCAGTGGTGTCTGTGGACACCTTCAGCTAAAGCCACTGGCCAGGTTAGCCTGGGGCTGGCTAACCCAAAGGTCATGGGTTCAAATCCTGTCTAGGGCAGGGGTGTTGTTTTTGTTGAAAAGGGTTTTTCCTATGATTCAAAGAGGTTCAAAATAACCATAGCCTTTAAAGCTCCCTATTTAAAAAAAATACTAATTCAGCTAAAGCCAAGCTGAGTGATTTTCTGGGTACTGTATCTTCCTGGGAAACCACACGTGACACAGGGAAATGAACCGGCTCCCCTACTCTGATGTGTGAATTCTCTCATGCTTTTTGTCTTAGTAGTAGGTGACCTTTATCCTTGCCTATCAAACCAACCTTAAGGTTGAAGACTGTGGTTTGGTAATTTGATGTTAACTTATAGTTTGGTATTAGCAATGGCATTCATTGAAAATATTGTGTTAGATTTTTAAAAAGCCAACTCATTCATTAAGTATACCAGCAAATTTATTTCTCTAAATGGCTGACTGGGTTAGTCTGGGGGTAGCATGCTCACCTGCTAACCCAAAGGTTACAAGTTCGAATCCTGCCTAGGACATGGGTGTTGTTTTTGTTGAAAAGAGTTTTTCCTATGATTTGAAGAGGTGCAGAATGACCTCAGCTGTCAAAGCTCCCTACACAACAAAAATACTATTTCCCTAAATGTATAAATGGATGTATATATGTAATGAAGAGGCTGTGGTAGCCCAGTGGGTAGAGTGCTTGGCTACTGACCGGGGGACCCGGGTTTGAGACCAGGTGACGACCCTCCAGACACCTCCAGCTAAACCCAAGCTGAGTGATTTTTCGGGTACCACATTTTCGTGGGAAACCACAGGTGGCACAGGGAAATGAACTGGCCCCTCTATCCTGATGTGTGAATTTCCACACGCCGTGGGCTTAGTACGAGGTGAGCTCTACCCTCACTTAATATACCAACCTTCGGGTTGATCACTGTGGTAGTAGTAGTATATGTAATGGAAATATATGTAATGGAAAATTAGCTGAATCATTGGGAATTGATATCACACATTACTTCACTATGACTTTATTTTGAATAGGAAACATCTGATGTAAAATAAAAGACCTCAAGTTTCACTCACAAAGGCTTTTCCAATGCATCCTAAAATGCAAACCTCATAAAATGTAAAGAACAAGAAGATTTAATTGAGGTTGATGAATGGGAAAAGCTAGAAAACTTACATGTTGAAACTAAAAATCCAGAAAATAATGTATCCTTATACAAACAGAATACAGATTTATTGAATGAAGAGAATGATTCGAGACTCTCAGAAAAATCCTTACAAATGAGAACAGTGACAAAGAAGAGTTTTGGGATTTTAAAAAATTGAGACAAAATGACAAAAAAGTCATTCACACACAATAATATAATGCTGGCCAAAGAAAACTAACATCTATGGAGTCATAAACATTATTCAAAGAGAAAACTCCAAGAAATGTGTTGGATTTCTCAGTAGAGACAACTTTCCTTCAGAATTATCAAATGAATATTCAAATGAAAGACTTTCCCAAAGATCTGCTACCTGATTCTGAATCTATAACTGAAGTGGCTAATAACTTACTCTATGCTAATAATATGCCTAAGAGAATAAACTTGGTGGAAGTAAATGTTGCCTGTGATTTTGCAGCTATTGTTAAGCATGATTATTATATTTAAAAAAATTTTATCATATCACTACTCATTTTCAAATGTTCTAACACTATTTTTTTCATAATTCCTACACAATGTTTAAAAAAAGATTTTGTTGACTAAAAAAAGTTGTTGACTCAAAAAATGCTAGTTTTATTTTCGTGTTCTATTACCAACTTGTTTCAAGATAAACATTAATTATGGCTGGGGGTAACTGATATTGCCATAAAAATTATGTTTCACATATTTATAAGGTCATTTGTAAAATAAAGTCATTAACCCTTTTAGTGCATGCATGTATCACCTGGTATATGTGAAAAATGCCAGAGCTTTTTCATGGAATTTGTTGAGTAACAAATTTAAATATATATATAATATGTATATACTAATATCAATTTGTAAACGTAATTTTTTATTTACACTCCAAACACTTAAAGGGATAGTAAAATATTTTTAAATAATTTTTATCTCCCAAAAAATTTAAGAAAAATTTATTTATAGGATAAAAATTCGGGTTGATAGATTGGCCCATGACACTTATTGCAAATACCCCTAGGGCCGATAGATTGGCCTGCTGGCACTAAAAGGGTAATAATATCAACAGTATTAAAATAAATGAGTGAACAAGTTATAACTAAGTTAAAGAAAATATTATTAGACATATATCATATGTAACTGTATAGTTTCGGTTTTTAAAACCAACATGTTGAGAATAAATACGGAGGTCAACTTTTTGTACAAGTAATACTTTTGATAGGTTAAAATCACAATTCCAAAATATGTAATTCCTCAATTATACTGTTAAACTAGCAAGTAATATTGAGGTTAACCAACTGAATTAATTGAAACAAGAGACACTTATGAACAAGACTTTTATCAATGAAAATCTTTTACTTTAATATGAAGCCAAAATTATCCTCTTTAATTGTTACCATTATTTCTAGGCATACCATTCTCACATTATACAAATGCTGATGAGTTTCAATAAATAAAACAACCGAAAGAGTGATTTTAAAATCTAATTTATGAATTTTCAATCAATAGATGAAAAACAAAAAACTTACAGTTTTCTCTTTCCAAATAATAACCCTAGAGAGATTGAGACTGAAACCTCAACATTAAAAAGTCATTATTTAGAGAACAGATTTTCTATTAACCAAAATAAAATCATAACCCATTATATGTCTTAGAGGCTTAACCTTTGCACAAAAATCATAATCACTATTCATATTCTACATCCATTAGCTAAAAAGTATAAAATTATTTTTACTAAGGAAGGAGCAATAGCCAGGTAAAAATAAAAAATACTTTGAGTTTAGTTCAGTGTAGTATAAGCAATGAAACATTCAATGAAAAATGGTTTTTAGCTTCGTCAATTTCTAGATTTGAAAAAATTCAACCATAAAAAAAATGTAGGATTCCCTAGGATAAAGAAATAGAGTCAAGCTATACATGAAGGAAATGAAAAATTAACTTTTTTATATGAGAAGGGGGGGGAGGGGTGAAATCTACACGAATATATTCAGTATTAAATTATATTAGTAAAGAAACAATTTTAATATATCCATTCAAAATATATAAAAAAGAGCTGGAGGTTATAACACCTGAAGGCTTTTAAAGGAATTGTAAGGAAAAAATAAAGCATGTTAATTTGCTTATAAACATTGTGCATATTAACAAAACTGAACAAAAATTTCATCAGGAATGTCAACACATGAAATGAACCTTCCAAATAAATCTATGAAGCACATGGAATAAAAAACATGACAGAACAATTTTTAACATAACTCCTGTTGTCATGAGTTTTGAGCTGTTTTAGACAGATAGACATGTTGATTTCAAAACTCCAGTTAATTTTCTTTTCTCTTGTCAATTTTTTTCCTTAGAGCTCATCTTTGTGAAACCACTCTAGACTGGACAGGGGGGGGCACTGACTGTCACAGACAGAAAAACTGTCTTAAGTGGGGAGGGGTGAGAATGGCATTGGAGACCAGCAACAGGTCCTATGTATTTGTCTAGGCTACCCATATAGAAAATTGCATTTCAAAGTATAACCCAAGTACTTGTCTGTATACAAATAGTAAGAACAATTTATTTTTTTAATTATATGCATACTTATTTCCTTCCCTTTAGATCACCTACCAACCTAATGCAAAAACACATAAAATTTCTCTAAAAAAGAAGTAAGAATGTTTCATGGGGAGATAAATTACTAGTTATGAATATAGAAATGTGCAATTTTCCACTAAATAATTATTTTGTAGAAAATTGCACATTTCTATATTCACTATGATAAAATTCCACCATATCATGCCTGATAATTCACTGTTTGTAATTACTACAGTATTTCTGAATACATATCAAAATTTTTATCCCATATTACATTAATTGAAATAAAACCTTCTTTTCTGGGGAACTTAAAAACTAAACATTTTTCTCCTTTCACAAATTGCATTTAATAAAGCTCCCAATCATTTCAGATTTGTGAATTATCACATGACATTCTACTCAGTACTAGGTAAGCAATATGACAACTTATCAAACTGACCTTCAGGTTGAAAAGTGTGGTGTCACTTAGATTAAGATGGTGGCATACTTACTTCAGAAAATGCTACTTGTAGTAGAGGCCAAGCATACACTCTGGTATCAACTCCATTCTTCACAAAAAAATCAAGAAGACTTGGATCATGGTGGGAAAGGAGATTTTCAATTGCAGCCAGCACATTAATTGGTGGAAATGGGAAGAATTCAAACCAATGCTGACTGTAGTTGACTACCAATGAAAAATTTAAAAAAACACTTTAGTTACAAGTAGTGGTAAGAGTATGTTTGTGTGTGCTTTGGTACCATGGTCATTTCACACAGTATTTAGTTAAGTCCAGTGGGTTAATGTTACAAATTGAATCAGTTCCAATGTCTGCTTTCACAATTGAATCAAATTGGCAATAATTATGGCCACCATTGAAGCAAAATTCTAATGAAAAATCAGCCTCAGAAAATTAAAAATTGTTTTTAACTATTCTACCCAAGGCAATGACATGATACTGTCCTCATTTTAATAATGAGAAAAATAGAGCAAAGGAAATTTCAAGACTAGTAAGAATGATTGGTTCATTTTTTTAAACCTTTTAGTGCCAGCCTCTATCACCTGGAATATGCGAATAATCCCAAACGTTTTTCAAGGAATTTGTGAATTTCCATATTTAAATATATATTAATATCAATTTTTAACATTATTTATATTTATACTCAAAACTATTACAGGGTAAGAAAAATATTTTATATTTTTCTCTCCTATACTAGTTGAGAAAAAATTATTTATTAAACAAAAAAAAGGCAGATATGTATATCAGCCCATGGTATTTTTCACACACACCCTTAGGGCAAATCGATTAGCCTGCTGGCACTAAAAGGGTTAATAAATGATATAAATTCTATTACACCTAAAGTATATTGAACTATACTATGACTCTAGGTCACCATTCAAGTATTTTCATAGTGATGTAAAAATACATTTGTCTTTCCCCAACATTTGCTGTCTTGTACCCCAACAAAATATTAACAAATAAATAAGGTGTTGAAAATGAAAAAGGTGTTATACATCACCCTTTCCATTCGAGCTTCACAGAGGAAAACTTGTTGAGAATATAAAGCATTATTTTCCAGTTTTTAGTGAGTGGTCTCATATATCAGTTGAAATCATAAGCAGCTAATATTACCCATATTCTTTCTATTAATGACAAAGATATCCTAAAAGGTAAATTTGAAAAGTAATCAGACTATACAAAATACTTACTTATAATAGTTATCACTGCTTCAAAACACCCCAATATATCATGAATAAAGAGTTTGACAAAAGGATATACAAACAGAGGAAGGTAGCTCACTTGGCTGAACAAGGGAGACCAATGGGCTAAGCATGAAATAAGCCTGCAAATAATTTTGAAAATTATTAATTATATCATACAAAATTCCTAACTCAGAATAGTTACTTTTCAAGGAGCAATGTTAACTTACTTTTTCAAATGCTTTAGTTCAGATTGATTTTCCAAGGGATAATTCTGTTCAACATGAGAGTATGCTGGATGAATCCCCCTTGCCATCAGATCAGCAAATGCTTTATGATTATAAGGCAGCTGAAGCAAGGCTGCTCTCCATGCTACTATGCGATATTGAGTTGGAAAGGCTCCATGTTGACGTAGAAGTGACCTCATACGTTTATAATTTAACTCTGTTTTAATCTAAAGAGAAAAAAAAGTCAAAATTGTAAAATAATAAAATTTAGTCATGGTTTACAATCTGTAATATTATTATAATTCATGCATTATTTACAAAATAAAAAACATTTTTTAATGTTGGCCTTTAAAATGAAATGCTTCAAAAAAGTGATGGAGCATCAGTACACTGGATTTTCAATTTTTCTTAATAGCCATGTAGTGAAAGTATTGAATGTACATAGGTGAAGAAAATCAATTAATTTGTAATCTACCATTACGGTAGGTTTTTTCCCAATGAAACAAACTTACACCAGCCCATGATATATACCCATACCCCATGATATATCCTTCTTCATCTCCTCCTCCCTACCTGCCATCATTCTCAACAATTTACATCGTATCACCCTGGGTACCTGTAGATGATGCCCTTGAAATGAAACTAGTAGAAGTCAAAATAAATATCCTTGGAAAAATTAATTGTGTTCAAAATTTTCATTTTTCCTGTGCTCAGTATATCAGTTTGTAAGGGCCTTTCATCTATTTTCTTTTAAAGGAGACATATTTTTATAATTATTCCTAGATCCCAATCAGTGCAGTAACTGTGATATAGTTAATAACAGCACAATACCTGTGATGCTATTTGTCATTTGTAAGAATATCTTGTTTGTTTTTCCCTATAGAAGACTGTGTCCTACATAAAAATCTTACATTACTTTCTGCTGCCCAGGTATGAAATTGGCTATCACAATGTTAAAGCCATCACTTGGGAAAACAGGTATTTCTCAAGACTAAAGGACACCTTACATGGTGCATGGTGTCATGCACATGCTTGTGACAGGGAATATCAGATACCTGTGTGCAGCTGCCGTTTTGACAATGCAACCAACAGTGCATTTGTTGTACATGTCACCATAATACCAACCCTTAAATAACATCCTACCTTCCACTTCCAGATTTCTGACTATTTGTCTCCCAGGGCTCGATTAAATAACTGCATGTACAGCATTTTATAATCTATCTATATGCTTCCTGATTATCTACTTGCCACAGTGCTATGCATTAACTAAGATTTTTTAGATTTAAAGTGGTATATTCAGATTTCCCATAATAAACATGGCCAACGAGTACTGATGATGCATGATGAGAAAAAATTAGAACATATTTCCTTTTTGCTATGAATGATTCAGTAATTTTGAGAAATATTATTTCTGACCAGATCATGAACATGTACGCACATGATATCATGCTCCATGTAAGGTGGCCTTAAAGACAGGAAGCTGCAGAAAAAAACCATACAATTGCAACAGAGAGGACAGCTATCTTCTCTCAAGCCCTGAAAAAGATTATTCCAACACGACTGAAGCCAGAATGATAAGACAATGGAGATGGAACCCAAGAGCCAATGAGAACACACTGATGGACAATGACACTGGACCAGACGGCCGTCATGATTCATCTGATCCACCCGAGTCTATATATATATATACTCTAATGGGACACCTTTATATTCTTGCCCAAATCAGAACTAGTTTGACCTGAAGATGTTCTCTGCAATCAGGAGCAAACTGTTGTCAACTCTAGAAAATCAATGACAAGGATCACCAGAAGCCCTTCAGCACCACATGATTTTACTAAGATATATCATTTCTGAAGGTGAAATGATATAAGGCACATCCAGAAAGTAAGTTCCATTTGAAGTGCAATGAAGACAATGAGCTATCAATACATGGCTGGCATCACAGGCAGCATCTTTCTATGAAGAGGTTATACTAAAAATGGTTCCCCACTCTAACAAATTCATAAGCAATGGAGGAAACTTCAATAAAAATAATAATGTTTGTGTTACAATAAAATTATCTTCAAAATATACATGATCTTTTTTTAATAGTTTAATGGTACTTACTTTCTGGACTTAGTTATCATAATGAAAGAAAGTCCATTTAAGAAAAGAGAAAATAGTTGGAATACCAAAGGAATATTTATTATAGACAAATTTATGAGATCAGTAATAATATGTAGCAGATCAAAATGTTACTGTAATGGTACTAATTCATAAAGGACATATCATTGAAAACAGAAATTTTACAAGGTTGCCTGTTACCTATGACCAATAAATAGGGATATTGGTATGAAATTTGAATGAAAATTAAGTATGTTCAATAAATAATTAATTTCCTCAAATAATTATATGCAAAATGAAATAAGAAAGACTTATTACAGGATAATCATTTGTAGGCAGATCTTAGAGATTTTTAATTATAAAAAGAGTATTTCTGTAGCAGGAATGTTATTAAAAAAAGGTAATACTTTTTAATGACAGTTTTTCTCTTTATATTTTTCCTTGACCATATTGTTCTTTCAAATCAGATTTTGTGGTAAATCAAGATAAAATCTTACCTTTTCATTTACTTTGGAAATATTCTTCTTCAAAGCAGATGAAGGGTTTTTAGAAGCAGAAACATTATCACCCATTTTTCTGATTGGAGAATCACTTTTGTGATGAATTACTCTTTCATCAGACTTCATAATATCATTTGCTATCTCTTTATTAATCACCTTTTGCTTTTTGGGTATTTCATCAGCTATAACTGATGATCCACTATAGATATTCACTTCACCTGAACGAAGAATGCATGCCATATAGCATCCATTGCTGCTACAGGTAAACTTGTCTGAAATTAGAGTTAATTAAATCATTGCATCCCACCAATCTGGCATGTAACTAACTCTCAAAGAATATACATTATGTTGCTATTTGCAACTTCGGTACTAATAAATATACCACCCATCATACACATGCTACGTATCACACAAGATAATTGATTTAAATTTATCATTTGGAGTAAACTACTAAAGGAAATTTACTACTAAAGGAACTTTTACAGTATTAAACGATCTACTTCATCATATGACATCATCGTGTTTAGTAAAACGATGGAAGACCACGTCGAGAGGTTACGAGGTGTTTTCCAGTGGCTAAACGATGCCGGGTTGTCAGTCAAAATGGGGAAGTGTCATTTCAGGGAGAGTAAATTATTTGGGACATGTAATTAGTAGAGAGGGGGTCCGACCGGAGGCGGAAAAAATAGAAGTGGTGTGGGCATTTCCGGCCCCTAAATATGTCCGGGAACTTCAATCATTCGTGAATAGGTTTGCATCAAAGGCAAAGCCACTGACCAACTTACTTAAAAAAGGGAGACCGTTTGTGTGGGACGCCGATTGTGACGAAGCAATGAACGGCTCAAAGGAGGCTCTAACTCGAACGCCTGTGCTGGCCTACCCCGATTTTCGGTAGCCCTTCAC
>WURS02454449.1:0-13985 GCA_011762765.2 Rhinocypha anisoptera
GGAGGGGGGGGGTGGGGGGGGGGGGGGGGGGGGGGGGGGGGGGGGGGGGGGGAGGGGGTAGAAGAATGGAGCCCAGTGTGTGTGTGTGTAGGTGGGTGGCGGAGACCCCGGGTAGTGAAATGGAGATACGGGGGTCGTTCGAATGGGCCATCCCACTCCCTCTGCAATGTCTCACCCGACCTCCTTCCTCGCAGTCCCTCTTTTCCACGCTCGCACACACCAACGCAAACACGAGGGTTCCCTGTATGGAGGGCGGCAGAAGGAAATGGGGCGGGGAGTGACCAGGAGTGTCGAGACCGGTAGGGGAAGGCAATAGGGTTTAAGGATGAGGGGTGTAAGATTGGATAAGGGTGGGTGTGTGTGTGTAGGGATGGGGGTGGGGAGGTTGAAAGATAAGAGGGATGTGCAGGAGGGGGGAGAGAGAGGCAGGTTCGAGGGTGGCATGGGGGAGGGAAGATGGGTTGGTTCTTTGAGGTGGCTTGTCCTCCCTGGAAGTATTGGTAGCTGAGAGGAGACGATCTTAGTGAGGGAGGGGTATAAGGGAGAGGGATGGGGTACATAGGATGGCACCTCGACGCATTCGGAGCAGAGGGATAAGAGGCAGAACGGGGCGGCATCCACAGTATCCAGCGTAAGGCCGACGGGCCCATATTCCGGAACTCATTGTCGATAATCGAGTTACGTTCTTCAGAACGTTTAGAAACAATTGGAATGGGGGTACAGGAAAAACGTAATTTATTCCAAATTGTGAATTGCATGCGCAAACATTAGCATTTTCAGTTTCTTCGCATTCCTCTGCTGCATTTCTTCTTCTATGGACTTCTTCTCTTAGGCAACTTGGCAAAGATTATTTAATGAAACATAAACACAATACACCTTTGACGAAATGTTATGTGAAAGTTACCGCTTATTTTTCTAGCTGAATTTTAATCATTCTTCATTTGTGATTAAAGTATTTTCCATAATTATAATGGAATTTTTAAATTTAAATAGTATATAACAAACAATTAAGGATACATTTGCCAATTATACAATTCAATTATCATTGCTTCTAATTATCTCCTCAATTGGGAAAATAATTTTGGAAAATGAATTCATAAGGTACTCCTGTTACTCGTCTTACACCCTTTGAAAAAAGTATATGAGAGGAAAAAGCCGAACTCTGTCCAGTTTTCTTTGTTCATTCTGAAAGTGCGGTGCACTTTTAAAGGATTTCTTAGCATAGCTTGTCAGTTTATCTAGTGAAAATCCTCCCCACCTGAACACTGAAATAACTAAAGGAAAAATGAAATATTTCCAAAATTAAATTCATGTAGTAACCAACAAAGGGCGAAGAAAACCCTCTACATGTCGCAAAACACTATAAAAATTAAATTTGGCCAACCTTCCGCCAACCAAGGCAAAATACTGCGCATTTATCTAAATAATAAGCGTTTGTTATTTACAACTCGTAAAAAATATTTAGTAAACTTGAAATCGTTTAATCCCTCAGAAGTGACAATTCTGAGGAATATATCTAGCACTGAATACAGAACCACAATATATTAGTTAATATATTTTAGCTTTACTTATCATTGTCCATTTTCAATGATCATTGTATCGTTAATTGAAGTTATAAGAATATATTCCATGGCTTACATGACCAAAATTCTTTGATTTCATCTTCCTATCGAAAACATAATAATTCATGAAGAAATAAAAATCACATTGATCTTAAAAGACTCTTAAACTTAGGTGAACGTGTGCATGTTCCAATTATTCATTTACTGAAGGTTAACCAAATACATTATGCAAAACAGTGCAAAATTTCAACTTCTATAAACTATAGGTAAACCGAGAGGAGTATACAGAACTAGAAAAGTGTGGACTGGGCCTCTCACGGCAAAAGATAAAAGTATACATAGCCATCAACTAATAGAAGGATAAAAAATAATTTTTCTGAGCCTTTAAGAGCAGTTGAAAAGGCTACACATACTGTTGAAACGAACGATGACACAAAGTAAGGGAAGGCTTATGATTTTGCTGGAGAAACTTTTTTCTGAATAACTAATATAAGGGAACCTAAAGCTGATAAATTCAAATCATTAATTTTTATATTATACCTGAAAAATATTTGCTTAATTCAATAGATAATGTACATTAAGTCATTTTCTGAGCTTTCAGAATCGGACAAAAATAGAAAAATTATCGTAATAGATAACCCCAAAATAATGTAGATAGAAATCTTTGGTTTAACCTCATGGAATTTACATTCAAAACAGATGCACTTGGAAGAAACGGTCTAATTTTAATAATTTCGAGCAAACAACTAAGAAAAAAGTTGGTCTTTATCACGAATCTCAATCAACCCCCTTTCAGTGGATATAGATACTCCACCTGGACATTTTATTTGCTTTTTTCGGGGTGGTAAAAAAAATTGTACGACACATACATGCCTCCTCCTGAACTGCTGAATTTCATTCCTTTGTATGCGACGACATGTGGAGTCGATAACGATCATTATCTCCCCGATGTACTTGGATTTTATGCACTATCACTTAAAGAATCCAGCTTTTTAATAAGGGAACAATTCTCCCCAGAAGTACGTCGTGAAGCGCACTTCCAGAATTCGAAAACGATACCAATGAATGAGTGCCTTGTCGAGAGCCCGTTGACCCGTTGTGCTGCGGAGCGCGAGTGTCCACCCCGTCTTTGTGCCCTCTCAATTCCACGGCACGCTCCAGAACATTGTGACCCAAATGGCCTTTGTAACGGAGACTGAGAGCTCTCACTCCTCTCAGCACCCGTAGGAGTTTACTGATTATTACGTCGTTTACTTGAAACCGAAATCGTGTGAAGGGGTTTACTTATTATTACCTCGCTCGCTGGAAAACCGAAACCGTGTTCCGGGCTGTTGGGAACCACTACGGGTTCTTTCTAGAATGTTTACCCTTGCAAGAATGTCTCCTTCCTCCATCTTGTCGGAGAAACACCACCGAGAGAAAGGTTTAAGTATTCTCGTGACCTGTATTAAGGCCTGAAACGCGAATACCTCTCCATCTGAAGCATCTGCGGCGCATTACGGCTATGGTCGAGTCGAGTTTTGGCCCCATCGTAATTTCTCAGTAACTAGACGTATGAAGACCAAAGTTGTTAAAGACTCGTCGTTATGGATAGTATGGATTTGGGTAAGTAAAATTCACCGAGGGGGTCGTGTCACGGGGGTGGATTCCACAGTAAAACAATATAAAAATAATAATGTTTCATATTTTAACGAAAGAAAGAGAACACGACTGTTTACAACGATGATCGTCAATATCCGATGATGACAATACGAGACCAAATGGTGTGGATTATAGTCGAAAACGGTCGTGCTCTCTTTATTTTCTGGAAATAAGTAAAAATTTATATAATGTTTCATTTGGGTTATTAAAATATCCAGTAAATTATTCGGTAGAAAGTGTTCAACAATATGCTTGACTAGTTTGGACGTGCATGAGCCCTTCGAGGCATTACTCCACATTCTTCTGTCCTCCTCTACTTCTCTCTCCCTCCCCCCCCCTCCACCCCCCCGCCCCTCCACACCAATCCCGTCACCTAGGAGGAGAGGGTTGTCCACTGCCATATTACTTGGCCACACCCCCGTTCCCTTGTTTCTACGACCCCCTTCCATTTTTCCTCCCCATTCGGTCCACTACCCTCCCATGCCTACGTATTGATTTCCCATATGTTTTTAGATCTTGATTTAAGTCTCTTCCTTCTTCTTTCCCCCCTCTCTCTCTCTCCCGCCCCCCCTCAACCTTCGGCAGAATCATCTCCTGCGGCTCCCCTCCGCAGCCCTTCTCTTCCTTACACCCCCACCCTCCCACGCCATCGGCACATCTCTCACCCTCCCCCCCACCGCCCTCCCCCGAACTCCTCCGACCCTCATCCCCGTTTCCTCATTCTCCTTCCCCCTCCACCATCCATCCCTACTCCCCGTCCCCATGGAGACGAACCTCCACCACCCCTTCCGCATCCTCATGTTTCGCACAAAGGAAACACTTTTGCATTGCATGAGAGAGAGAGATGGTCGGAGTGGGAGAGAAATGGAGGGACAAGACGGTTGTGGTAGCTAGCTCCCTACGTTCTTAAGTCGCCCCGTGTTTCTGAGCTCGGAATACTACGTCGTCCCTGGTACTATTCCCCTCACCCACCAACCTTCCTTCCTTCCTTCAATCCCTTCCATCACCCTTCCCTTTTACCAAATTTCCGCATTTTGTTCGTTGTGAGGGTCTTTGTTTCCACTGCGAGTAGCGTTGTAGCGAGGCGTGGAATTTTCCCGAACCGCCTACGAGTCAAAGCAAGATGTGTTGATTTTACCCTAGCAATGAAAATGTAATGATATTTACTCTTGATTACTCTGTGCTTATTTAATTAAAAACCCCCAATGTGGCACTGAATACAAAGTT
Source organism: Rhinocypha anisoptera (assembly GCA_011762765.2). NCBI lineage: Eukaryota > Metazoa > Arthropoda > Insecta > Odonata > Chlorocyphidae > Rhinocypha > Rhinocypha anisoptera. The sequence goes on from WURS02454449.1 coordinate 4,431, forward strand.
GACATAACTTTAACATCGTGCCTCTCCGTTCTCATCGGAGGAGAGACGGTTAACATTTATTTTTGCCTTCGTGAAAATTTCCTTAGCTCTCTGCTCCACGAATTACGGAGTGAATGAGAGTTTTGGATTCATTGGTACGTTTCATTTTCATTGGGAAAATTACAATAAATTAATACGGCGTAGTATACTGTGATCACACAAGATGAGTCGAAAACTTGTGCGTGCGAACGTGTTGAACGAACAAGTGAGGGTGAGGATAGTCTTACATCGTTTATATTCAGTGGAGATTGTGTCGAATTGCTGATAAGAGCATCCGAAATACTACGACACCATTACATCAGCACTTACGCTGAAAATGTACATGAACTGAAGCCCGCAGTTGAGTGCGCCATCTCTCTCCTATCCTATCACTAGTTTACATCCATGCATTCCCAATGATGCGAAGCGTGTGCCGGAATCTCCAAATGTTCGTTTTAAAGTGTTCCTCACTCTTCTCTTAATAGTAGACTCCGTACTTTCTTCCGGAACCAAAATGTGCAGTGTTGAAAGAGCAAAAAACAAACAAAGGACGAGGATAACCTCAACTTAATTGAGAAAAATAATATACCTTAAAAATGTAAATTATACTTAGTAGGTTAAGAACTTATATACACTGGCTCACGCGTAAAGTCACGCAAAAATTGTCTTAGAAAAAATGTTAAGTGTTATCTAACCATTATAAAGAAATAGTTTTAAATGGTTTTCTCTCGATATACTGGCATTATAAACATTTAACACACATAAGATAATTAGTGAAAACATAATCTATACATTAATAATACCTTTATATTTTCTTATAGTGATTTGCTCTAAATTCTCCGGAAATGAAAAAAAATAGATACCATGAAATTAAAACAATTCAAAGGATTAAATTCATAGAAGTATCAACAGAGGTGAGACGTAATCTGTTTTGAATGATCCGCAAACAATTAAGAGACGGGTATTTTCTGTTTATGAAAACGTATTTATTTTGATAAAACGTTCAATATAAACTCTCTGCAGCATGTATTTCCTTTTAATTTATTGTATTCTGTAACGGTTTCAGCAGCAGAAGAAAAATCCGTATTAATCTCATTCATCGTCTGTTCCACCCTGGCGCATTTTCTCCATTATCCCCACTCCTATCCGTAAACTGGAATTCCCTTGGATTAAAAGATTCCACTATCACCTACTCAAATGAGTATATCTCGAGTGGGCATGCACCAACCAAAATATCTCTATGGAGATCATTCTAGCTCCTTTCCCGTTCAACCATTCTTTTCCCCCGATCCAATCCCCCTCGAAACATACTCCTTCCTTCCACGTTATATATTATTTTTTGTGTACCCTTTATTTCTCACTTCCCTTTTCCTTCTCTTCCACAAAATACGGTTCCACGAAGTAACAAAAAAGGTAAATACCCCGGACCCTTTCGCTTCCTCTCCACACTCCCTCCTCGCTTTTTTTCGCTTGTCATTTCCATCAACTTGTTTCTCCGTCGAATATTTTTTTTTCTACATGTAGCGAATCGCCTAGTCGCGTCTTTGCAGACATAGTGTACGTATGAATTTCCAAGTCTGTTTTTCCCATGTACACAGACTCCATATTTGTACCGAGTGCACTTAAAACTTACTTCGTCGATCGAAAAACATTGCACATCGAAAAGCCTGGCGTAAAGTTCAGTAGAATAAATGATTAAGTTGACTATTAGCGCACACATTAGAACTTTTAGTGTCAAATGAAATAATTACCATCCCCATTTTCTCGCGTGCTACTTCAGCAACGAATGTTTACGTTCAAGGTAGAGAGAAATGAATATAACATATTTCAATTTCATTGGGTATCGAATATGATTCTAGATACTTCACCCCGGTTTCATTAAAAATGCCTCAGGAAAATATAATGCTCAGACCCAGCAACAAATGGGATAAAAAACTTCCTTTTGGCGAAGAATAATATTTCGAAATACACACTTTAGCACAATTACCACTAAGGCTTTCCAGATAAAGGTTTATTTTGAGAAGGGGCCGCATTCTCCCTTGAAGTCTGAAAATATCACTACATTTACAATTCACACACCCGTGGATACGTTTCGGGGATGAGTTCAGATTAGCGAGAAAATCAGAACCGGCCGCCAACAATGGGTGGAGGTAACTCCACGGAATATCCCGGATTTCCCGGCATTGTCCCCTGGCTTCGCCCTTCTTTTTTTTTTCTTTCCCGGGCGCCAGATTGGACACAAAGTCGCTAGATTTAGCCACAAATCCGTCGGATCGTCAGCCATTCCTTTCGATCTCTGCATGGGGCCTGTGCCGTTTTGCTCGTATCTTTCCGCCCATTTTCACATCCTCTCTCTTTCTCTCTCCCTCCCCGCACCCACACACACCCTCCCACCCCCCCGGCGCCTCCCCTTTCACTCCCGAAAAGTCTCGACTTGCACAAAAAAATATAGGGCTGAGAAGAAAACAGAAAGCCCGGGGTCGACGTGGAAGGCAGGGGGGGGGAGGGAGAAGAGGGAGGAGAATAAGGAGGAAGGGGGAGGTGGGGGAAGGGGCGGACACGTCGCGCAACACTTGAGTCCCCCCCCCTAAACCTCGTTCCCTCCCGACCAAGGCGCGCTGGGCACACCCGCACTCGAAAAACGTCTTCTTCAGCGCTACGCCTTCCCGACACCTCACGTTCCTTCTCTAAGGAAGGATGTTGGCCGGGCATAAGGAACGGGAGAAGGGTCCGCCCGGATTGAAATTCACTCTCCTTCTCGGAGAGAGAGAGAGAGAGTTCTCCCCTCCTTCCGAAGGATTCGAAGTCACGATATCCACTCCTATCGCACATGTTATGTTTGTCCAGCCGTCCGCATTCCCACTGACCTGAACGTCGAGTCCCCCTTATGAAGTTCCAAATGTTTCAAAGAGGTACCAGTAGTCATTTCGAATATGCGGAACGTTTCCACGTTGAGCATTGGAAATGTCACAGTCAGTGAATATTTCGGAATATCCCAAGCACGGTGAGTGTGATGCGTTCGACAACTATCATGAGTAAAGATAAATACCAGCATCGTGATGGATCATTGCGTTTATACAAGCAAAATACGTGCATTTTAAACGCTCAAGTGTGTTCACAAAAACGTTAGGCAGATAATGAAAATTCACTGCGCATTCAGAATATTGCTGCAACTCCAATAAGGTTAACAGTATGCTCATTCTTTTCTTTTCAGAAAAATGAATGGAATCAGATTAAAAATGTTAGACCACTGTCGAATATGGTTACGTAGAAAGATACTCTGGTTTCCATCCGGGTGATGGCGTTCATGTCCACCGACGATTCTATGGCTGAGTAATTATTATCATTTCAGTCTTATGTGAAATTTGAGAAATTCATCACATTAATAAACAAAGGCCATAGGGTTGAAAATATTTTTTAACCCTCTCCTACAATTCGTGGCTGATGTACGTGGATATAATTTTTCTAAGACCTATATAGTCACTCAAGATGGAGAACTCATCTTAACTTGAAAGAAAACATTTAGTATTAATTTAATGGTACCAGTCTTAACTTTAAAGAACTCCATGGTGAATAAATACAACAAAACTTTGTAAGCTCACAAATTTTATTCAAACGACTGGTTTCGTCGAGCACTCAACATCATCAGGCCTGAAACCGGTAGTTTTAATAAAATTTGTGGATGTACAAAGTTTTGTTGTATTTCTTCAAGGCATTCAGTATTTGACCAACTGTATTATACATATATATTCATACACTCATATTATATATATAAATATATATATATATATAATGATGATGATGAATGGTAAACTACGGTTAGGGTAGGTTTTTGATGGACCTCAGGCCATATTTGCCACACTACATCTAACTTAATTCCTCTTCAAATCTGCTAACCAGGTGGCGGTAAGTGTAGAGATAATATATATATATTGATAATGTATATTATATTGATAATTTATAAAAATATACATTTTTCACTAATAAATTTAACAGCTTTCTACTGTATTATTAAAATAAAAAATTAGATCGCATGTTTCAGGAGTCTCACACACAATGGAATATTCACAATTCCAACTGAAAGGTAAATTGTTGTTTTTTAAATAGGCCAAAGAATTACGCAAAGAGACAAATCCTGACAAAAAATGTTAGATAAAACAACTTTAAGCAATAACATTTCTTATAGAAATATGGAGTGATGTATGATTTTAGTATTGACTTTCTAAATAAGTTTCACATCCCTAATGTTATTTGTATTTTAATGTATTGTAGTGTTAACCTGTATTTTAATAAGTTATCCGTAGAACTTAAACCGCTGCTTAAATGATAAGTAACTAGATGACCGCCATGCAAATTTTAGAAAACTGATCGCCTAAGAAGTTTAACATTCGGGATTGACACGGTTATAATTTAACTCGATATAACAATTTAAATTCAATAACCTTGAAGATCCAAAAGCATAGGTATGCATGATGTGGTTGACTAACCATATGCGCTTTCTGCTTTTACCCAAAAGGGATAAACACGAAGCAGCTAAATTAATGACTGATGATTTTTCTGAATATCAGATGCTTGTCAAAAACCAACATTTCTAAAATCAAAAAGGGAATGAAATTGGCACACGATCCTTAAATTGTACATTCCACACGCAGTACAGTAGTTAGGTTTCCCGAGGTGAGTTCAAATCTCGTCAAAGGAACGGCATTTAGAGTTTATAACTCAAGATATTTTCTAGGTCGTGGGTTCACAGTGATGTTGCACCTAAATCATCGTCATTTGATGCACATTGCAAAATCACCTGTTTTTCATGCGGCAGTATTGCAACACCAGTCTAATTAACCAGAGCAATCCACGCGATGACAATGAAAAGTGATGGCTCTGGTTTCTGGGTCAACTCCGACCGATTACTCGTGTCGCCACATTAAACGTGTCCACCCCCTACCCCTTCCCCCCCACCGTCACCTTCCGTTGCCGCGGGAATCCCGGCACTCGTTCCGATGTCATGGACAAAGATAAAAGGGCTGCACCGAAGTCATAAACGCTTTTAGAAGCAGTGAAATCCATTTCCCCGAAAAAAAAAGTGTGAGGGCAAAAGGATCGAAATCTTTAGCAGCAAGGAAGGAACTGCCCGTCCATACTCGAAAGAGCAATAAACCGGAATGCAGCAATCACACGCCCCCTTTAAGCACTCCTTGATGACCCTTTTACTCTCCACCTTTTTTTATAGCTCTTTATTCGAGGCCCTCCTCCTTGGCCTTCCGCTCTTTTCCCCCTTGCTTGGTCGGTTTTATTCGAGACCTTAATGTCCAACTCTTTCCCGGGCATCAGTCCGCATATAGAAGTGGTAGAAGTCTAATGAGATTCTTTTAATATCCGGAAATATTCCTTAGTCATTTCTTGAATCGTGAATCATGTATGGTCTCAAAAAATTCATGCATGTCGTCATTATTTATTAGTCATCAGACATCCCCTTCAGAGGCAGATTTTATCAAAAGAACAAAATGCCTAATCAAATGAGTGTGGTCTCATTTCTTTTGAAGTAACCTCTCCAATATATATCTCCCTACATTTTCCCTATTCGCAAATAATCATCTAACATAATTTGTAATATATAAGTACACTAGATGATGTTTCTCATTTTAACTTGAAAATAGTTTTCAAATCTTTAAAGTTAAAAATTGACATCGCAGAGTAAGTTAAAATTTCTGACTCATGGCAGTAGTGTTTCATTTGAATCAATTACACAGCTGTGAACTCTTTCTCCTCTGGACCAAAGAAACTGTTACTGTAGTTTGTATGTTACTTGTTTAATCAACACAACCCGATAGCCTCCAGTTGAGACAAATTACAATGCCGAAAGTCACATTATGGAGAGTTAAAACTAATCATTTGAGAAAAGTAATTTCATGATTACAGTTAGGGAAAATAATTAATATATAAGCAAAGTTTATTCAACAGTCAGACATAGGGAAGTGATCCGTCCATTTAGTATAAAAATTTAACAAATGTTTATGAATATTACATCATTTGAGTCAGCATTAATGATACTTGTGCTCTTAATAGTTCTAAGTGCTTCCACATTAGCAATGCGTTTCCTACTGCCGACTAATAAAAGCTGTAACAACGCAACGCTACATCCATTTAACCTTCGACTTAATCATTCAATTCATTAGTCTTCCGACTTAATTTGACCTTTACCTAACATTATGGCAAATTGCTACCACTTACAAATGCCTGTACTCATGAAACCAATTATTAGCGGAATGTAGATGTGATTACATATAAGATAATTAAAAGTATTCGTAAAATGCTCTTTACTGCATACCTACAGCAGCTACGAACATCTATTAACAATTCTTGTCACTTTGCATCAATTCTGAAACCTTGAACAGGTTCCTATGGCATTTAATATTTTATACAATTTTATAAATGTTAACTACTTATACTTTGCGTTGATGTTCTCAACAACAATATCAAAAAATATCCTTGTTATTAAATGTCGAATTGATGTTAACAAACAATCCAACATTTATTTCCTACATTTCTCGGAATAACACTATATTGCAGAGATTACTATCTTCATATCAGAATGTAACTATACTGAATATTTCTCTATATATTTGAATTTGGATGTGCGTTTATACAAAAATTGTACTGTGGAAGCTATACAAATTTTAACCTTAAATTCATGGCATATGACATTGAGCAGATGGTTGCTCTCCACTGCTCTTAAAAATAGAAATTAATACGACACTTGGTCGTTTCACGTATTATTCCATAGGAGTAAAATTCACAACATTTCGCAACGATGTTTTGAGGAAGAGCTAATTGTCTCAGTATTATCGGAAAAGTTTCAAATTTTTAATGAGAAAAAGCGATATATTACCTTTTTATTTTATTTGTATTGCACTAATACAAATAAAATTAATCGTTTAGCAAAATTCTGACTACATAGGATGTTTTTAAACAACATTTAATCCGAAATTGAGTTAGGATTATGGAAAGCAGCGTTTCAGAAATTAATAATCTCCACTGATAACGTTTAAACAAAATTTTCGCTAAGCTTTTAGTTAAAGGCCGTTTCTAAATTCATCGTTGTCCGATTAAAACCCCAAATTATATAAGGCCAATTTAAAGGACAAAGCTAATTCTTCAATAGGATTAATGAATAGATAGCCAAAGAGAGGTTCAAAGAATTAATGTGCAAACATCAGTAGGAATATCAAAATATTAATGGAATTATTAATGTTAATGAAAAAACCAAAAAGCTAATGGTTAAATAAGAAAATAAAATTTCCATAGACAGTGAGAAATAAATCAGCCATTTAACGGATTACCCAATTCATAAATTTTCACAATCACTATCAGAAACACATCTTTATATTTAATATAATGACATTAACTTGGCAAAATTCTTTATCAGTTTACATATATGCATGAAAAATCTGCTTATTGCAAAAATATGGAGGCCTAAATTTAAATAATTAAGTTGAGGATGCTTAATCGTAAAAGAAAATATTGATTAGATTATTTTTTCTTATTAAATTTAATTGTACATGCGTAGGTCATCAGTGTATGATTGTTCAATTTGATCGTAATTTTCTGTTGAGAAAGAATATTCAGTGATGTAATTCATTTTTTTTGCAAGAAATTTAAGGATTTTTTCGTATGAAAGAAGAAAACAAAGTGTATTCATTTATTTTAAGATACTACAAGCAAGTACGTAAAAAATTATATACACTAAATGATCTTTTGAGCCTAATGATAAATTGATTATGAACTATGGCAATATGGTGTTTAATGCATTAAGAAAAGGTAATGGAGGTACTATATAGTTTTCTGGTAACATGGCTTTATACGGTTTTACATAGGCGTATGCTAGGGCCCGCTAGTTGCACTCTGTCCTTAATCACATGCATACGGGACTGTGTAGTGAAATATCAATCGTGACATGAGACCATTTGCACCCAAGGCAAAATGTGTGACGTCGATGAGTACATTTAACATCGTTTAATTGCGCTGATTTTAACTGGACTCTTCATTTTATCTCCCATTGTCGTTATATTAAACCAAATGCACAAACACGACATATCGGTCTCCTACTGCCCTTGGTAAAAGTGAAACGAAGTAAATAGTACCATAACCTCTGTGACTTAGAATTGAAATCTTCAATTATAGTTGACAAAGACCCTTATTGGTTAGATTTTATTATTCGTTATGATCTCTCTGGGAAACTAAAGACTTGTTCGGAACCGTTTCGATCTTCTCAATTCCTCATCGTTCTTTAGTAAGGAAGAATTAAAAAAGAGACAATACTTTATTTAATTAGCAATTCTTTTGAAAATTTTAGTCATGAAAATTATTTGCTTGTGTTTTTTTAATCTCTAAAAAAAATATGTAGACTATGCCTGAAACATCAGTAGGATCTGAATTATTATGAATTATGTATTTCGGAAATTTTTAAGCCATACCGATAACCAAAATAATGAACTATGGATCATCATGGTATAGGCACAAATGTCAAAAACAGTAGAGAGCTGTCGCATGCTGAAACAACTTGTTCCTGATGATAAAATGCTGACAGACAGTAAATTTTGACATACATTTCCCAAGATTTGAGACTTTTCCGTAACATATAGTTTCCCCTGAATTTGGGGGAATGGCCGACCGGGTTAGCATGAGGGTAGCGTGCTCGCCGGCTAACCCAAAGGTCGGGGATTCGAGTCCCGCTCAGGGCATGGATGGTGTGTTTGTCCAGATAGGTTTTCTCTAAGATATGAAGAGGAGCTATATCCCTCGCTATATATATGGAGCTATATATATGGCCATAGCCCTCGATGCACCCTATTAACAGAAATACTACTACTAAGACATGATAGCCATCTTAACACGCCCCCTGAAATTTGGAATAAGTTCCATGTATTTTCACTAAAACTATTATCAGTTGAAGCAATAATAATATAACAAACCTTCGGATTGATAAATGAAGTTTGAATAAATATAATTTGAAGACTAGTGTCGGCAATTGTATCATATTTCGCTGATATGAAGAGGTGCTAAGTGACCATAGCTGTCGAGAAATGCTGCAACTACTACGGAAAGTGAATGGACATAATACTTCTGGAATTCAGATCATAAAAGGATAGGACACTCAATTAAATAATGTTTACGTGCCAATCATATTAATATTAATTTTTTATTCATTGCAAATTGGTTTTTCGTTAGCTCGTGCAAGAAATCGGATTGATCTCTTTATTACCAGTCTGAATATTTTATGCCTTTTATAAAGCGAATACCTGCACTTTCTGCTAAACATTTTTTATTGGGGTAGAAAATAAAAAAAACAGTTCCCAGGCAACGAGGGAACGAAAAAATCGTATTCTGAAAGAGTCAAAAATTATATCTGTCGTCAAATGAATTCTTTCCGATATGGCATCCCCTTGCGGAATCGTTCGGCTGTTTAGAGAAACTATAAACACCAAATCCCACAACCACCTTCCTACAAACCAATTCCCGTCTTAAAGGCGACATGCCATT
>WURS02454460.1:0-13985 GCA_011762765.2 Rhinocypha anisoptera
TTATCTAGTCTTACATTGGTGACGGCGTTTTCAACCAAATACCATGTTATTTTAGCCTAATATCTTCAAAATATTTGCACTCGAGAAGTGTGTGCATGAAATTGTCAATACCTACCCCGAACTCACACATATCTTTGTTAGTTTTTGCAATTAACCTGCTTGACAAAATTGCGAAAATTGAAGGTCGAGAAGGCAAGATATGTCTTGACCGGGGTTCGAACACGAATCTTCCAAATACCACTACGACGGCCTGCCTCCCGCTTAATAATGTGCCCGCGTCCGTACTTCGCGTCTGGCAGTTGAGCAGTGGAGCGAAGCGTAACCAATTCGCCGCCGTGAGACAGACAGAAATCTCGGATGGGAATTGAAAGGCCTTAGATGAGCGGATGAGAAGGCCGCGATCGAGCGCCCGGAGAACACGGGATAGTTTTTCTGCAGCGTGGCGATCACGGACCGCCGGCTAGTAATCGCCGGTTTATAATCGAAAGAAATTTTTTATCGACGAAAGCGTATCCCGGCGACATATATATAAGTTGTTTCCGGCCGCGCATTATATGGCCACTTTTTTCCCATCTCCCTCACGTCTCATTAAAACGATGAATGGAGCAAAAAAAAAGGAGCGACTTATTATCGCCTGAGATATTTTCTGGTTTGTGTTACCCGTTGAAAAATGACCCCAATCCATTACAACACAAAAAGTTCCTTTCCCCGTTATTACGGAGGACGTTATTACGGGTCTCCCGTGACTACACCAAACACTCACTCCTCCAATACCACGCCGCATTCGTGGATGCGAGTCCCCAGTCTTCTTCTTTCCTCCCCGCACCCCACTTCTCCATCCCGCGTCCTCTTTCCCCTTCCGCCATCTTCCCTCCTCCCGCGATTAGCGCCCGATCTTTTGGTAATGGTCCAGATATCCACTCGGAGTGAGGGCGTGTGAGTTTACGCCGATGAAGAGAAATAGGAGAGTGAATATTGTTATAGCGCACGCAATCGTTTGCAATTCTAACGACTGCGCACGTGTAAGGGGACCCGTGGGCGAAAGAAAAACGCGCTTCTCAACCAACGTCCCGCTCCCTCTAACCCGTGTGTGCGTACATATATTTTGATATATGTATATGTATATATATATAATTATTCGATATATATAATATATCTAATATAATATATATAATATATCCATTCTCTCCTGAACGGACGAAGGTGGTGGTGCCACCGAAAATTCTTCACCACTGTGAGCTTTTTTCTTTTTGTGTCCTGTGTCTCTGTACGTTCCAATAGTGTTCGAACCAATATATATATATAGTATATGTATAATATATATATATATATAATATATATACATACTATACAAATATATATATACACACATTCAAATAATAGGAAAATAAGGAAAGGGAACACATAAAAGGGGGAATTGGGGAAGTCGTGTGTTCAAGTACCGGCTGAGGACAAAACTTTTTCTCAATCGAATTTGTCGGTTTCCATCTAATATTTTCTACCACAATTTGCATTCGTCCTTTTATGTGTTCCCTTTCCTTATTTCCTATTATTTGAATGTGTATTTTCGCCATACGGCGGTCTTTTCTGTGTGAATGTATGTTTATGTATATATATATATATATATATACTCATTCATACAGAAGTAACCGACATCTGGCGAAAATGCAGCATTCACATTATAGTAAATTAGTAAAAGGGATAGGAACACATAAAAGGACAAGCACAATATGTGGCGGAAAATATTGATGGAAACCGACAAATTCAAATGAGAAAAAAGTTTTGCCCTCAGCCGGGACTTGAACCCGGACTTTCCAATTGCCGGGCGGACGTCCTAATTTACTATAATTTGAATGCTAGATATATATATATTTGCACAAGATCTTCGTGGCGGCGAAGCGCATTTCAAATATAAACAATTAAACAGATAATAATTCCTGTGAGTGTCCTTTTTATTTGTGTCTCTGTTCTCAACTATATCTGTTTATTTGTTTGTGTGTGTATATATATATATATAAACAAGAAGGTACATGGTGAATTCACATTTCCGAGAAAAAATAAATTTCTTATAATTGAGAAATGATAGCTTGGAAATTTCAAGGACGGATCCATTTTTTAATTCATATATTCACCAAGGTTTATTCACAAGGAACCCTTATTAAATTTTCCCCTCCTTTATTAAAAAAAATCACTTGGACTCATGGTGTTGTTCTCTTCGTACCTCGTCAGAGGATGTAATTAACCATAAATTGACCATGGCAGATTTCGACACAGAATTACAGGTGACTGCGTGAAAGGCGTACTCTCCGTGAAAGCATACGATGATTGCGTTGTTTGTGTTACACGCTTAACCCGCCACAACTCTCATTCCGATCCGGCTCATGAAGCTCGCGCTTCTGATTGGAGAGGAGAAAAAAGCGATGTTCCACATTTCAGATGATGATCTTCCAACGAAACCGATTGCTTCGGAAAAAAAAGTTGAAATATATTTCAGCAGTCACCTTCATTCTCCAATGAGGGCAAAAATCGTATTCAAGGAGACTACTGTGTGTCGCAATCAGTGATATTTCAGAGGAGTCCAAGGCGTTTGTTTCAAGTCTGGTCAGCACTAATAAGAGGCTTTTCGGACCGGGAGGAAGGGTAAACAGGGATGGGAATGGAAGGGTAGGAGAGGAAGTTATCGTGGATTTGGCATGCAAAATACTTAACTCACGTTTTCAAAAGGGCAAGAGAAGGGCACCGAATTCGGTTCATCAGTGCGAGCAACCCAGTCCTGCGTATCTACTTTCGGACATCCTAAATATAACTGCGTTACTAGCATTTTGAACTTCAAGAGGTCATCAATGGAATTTTTCTCGGCCTGTGGTGCTCATTGGAATTGGTGGGAGGGCTGGAGAGTTTCTATGCCGCCTAGAGCATGTCCTGGTGACAGCTCTGATGACTGACCACGTTAGAGTCAGGCAGGGTAGTATCCAGTCGAAGGGTATTCACATGACGTCCGTTATTCAGTGAGACGGTTTCAAATGCATCTGATCCCTTAGAGGGGAGGCTTATTAAGTTATAGTGTCACGTTGAAAACATTGGAGAAAACAATGGGAAACAATTTCAACAATGTTATCCCGTTTAAAGTGAATATGTGGTGGACTATTCAAGAAACTTTGAGAGGAGAGCGAGACGGAGGAAGAGGATTGAAAAAAAAATAGTTGGCAGAACGGAGGCGGAATATACACTAGACTCAGCAGAGTGATAAATTCTATATTATACCCTTTAGATGATCGAATTGGTAGACCCCTGGAAGCGTCAGATGGCTTTATCGTTTATCAAAGACCTGCCTGGAATTTGTGGACCGCCTATTACCAACTCTTGGTGAAAGTAGTATAATATATAACATAAGATATTATGATCGAGGTTCGTGGGGTACCCCTAACCACTAGTCGTCCGGTGATGAGATGGTGAACAAGCACACTATGTTATTAATATACTCTAAATATAATCAATCACACTATAGATAAACTAAAAACTGAACTAAAATCCAAACAAGGAAGCGATATGTGAAACGATCCGTATGGAGCATGGCACTCTATGGATCAGAGACATGGACCATTGGAAAACAAACCAAAGAAGAATAAGAGAAGCCTTGGAAACATGATGCTGGAGAAGAATGATGAAAATCAAGTGGACGGACAGAGTTAGGAAGGAGGAAATGTACAGAAGATGGGAGGAAGCTAAGTCAATGTGGAGTATTATATGGAAAAAAAGAATAAGGTTGATAGGGCACCCCCTGAGGCATAATGGGTTCGTGAAGAATATAATAGAAGGAAAAATAGAGAGGAAGGCCCCGCGAAGAAGCACGAGGGTCAAATATGTAGGGCAAATTATCGGGGACATTAGTAATAAGACGAACCAACTTTACCAAGTTACTGACAGTTCATCTATTCAATCGTCATGAAATATTGATTTTAAAGGCACTAATATTTTATAAAGTAAAGCCTTATTCGACCTTTTATACTTGGCGTTGTTTTGAAGGCATCGCATCAAAATTTTGACACTATATGAGTGGTAATTTTTCGTTTAATGACCTTCAGAAAATCTTAAGTGTTTGCTGTTTGATTAGTACGTAGGTCGAAAATGTCATTGACGGAAAATAAAGGTGTAAATAGAGTAGACTAACCTGAATATGATAACTCCTTAACTTGGTCTGTGATCTCACCATTATTTGTGTGAAGATTAGCGTATTCCTCAACAATACTTTGTAGATACCAGAGGCCAAATAGACATTGTGTTAGATTATACTTTCGGAATGGGAATGAATTTATAAACTAAATAAAAAAATGGAATAAAATGGAATTAATTTTATCATTTACCGTATCTGCAAAATCTTACGAACGAATATGGAAATATAGATGCCTATCGGAATGATAGAAATTGTAGTATTGATAGAAACAGCCCTCTGAAGGTTGTGACAAGATTGATACGCCCAACTTTAGAACACTGTCGCAATTAGTCTGCAGACAGGTCGCTACACTCCATTCGGCTTATCTGTCGACTAATATATGATGAGAGAATAACATGCGATGGCACTTAAAGGAAAAAAGAAAAAAAATCCTCCACCGCTTGTCTCGACCATTCCGTGTCAAAGATCAGACGTTCGAGTGTTTGAAAAGAGCGCTGACTAGAAATGAAGCGACTCTCAATAGGTCAACTGCTTACTCAATCAATCTACGAAACCTCGTATGTTCTAAATACCTGCATATATGACTCTATATTTTATTTTTCCCAGGATCCATTTAACGTTAATTGCTTCCTACATTTTTCTTGATTGTAAATTGCAGTTTCATTCCAATACGCCTTTGATGAATATTATAAAATAAATGAAAACTGTTTGGGTCATAATAAATTCCTTGTTTACTATGGAAAACAGTATAAAAGGTGAAGTAGTTTTAAAATAAACCTTTTGTGGGTTGAAAAATATTTTATCACTTTTTTTATTTCACTCATTTACACCGTTATGTTCCCATTTATAAGGCGACCCCTTTAAGGGTTAAATGGTGTGCTATTTGCGCCCAAAGTGGACATATTTGTTCGACCAAGGATTTAAACGGATTTCAACATGGCTGCCACTTTTTCTATGTCATTCAGCGACATTTTCTATTTTATTTTTGTTTAATCTTTACATATTCATCGTGATGACACTGCGACTATCTCACCGTGATTTTGTACTTAATTATTCTGATCTCACGAATCTACGATTCACATTACGATTTTGAATGTCATTTAAAATTATACTTCGCTATTTTGTCTCTTGACGGTTCGCTGTTTTAATATTTACCTTCGTAGACGAGTACCCATTTCATCATGTGTGTGTATTGAGAAAAAGGAATAACGTACTACGTGTTTTTCCACTAAGATTTTTAAGCCGGTACGACTAGTTTCAACGCAACGGCGTCATCTTCAGGTACCTGAAGATGACGCCGTAGCTTTGAAAATAGTCGTACCGGATTAAAAATCTTAGTGGAAAAATACGTAGTACGTTATTCCTTTTTCTCAGAAATGGATTTCCACATAGTTTTGCCTGAAAATATAGAATATTTCATGATAATTTCTTTATTATTATTCTTTATAATAAAGTAGAGTCTCCAAATAACATAAGCAACAAAGGTGCTGTATGAACACAGCCAATTGCGATGAATCTTTTTTTTTAAGATATCCAGCCAAGCCAGGGCGCTTCTGTTCTTATTCCAAGTTATTTCAACTCTGCCCTTTCACAGAGCGTGTCTATTTACAGCACCAATTTATTATTTCCGCTCGGTCCCTTCAATGCTCATCTCCTCCCTGCCTCTCACATGGTCACGACGAAAGTTTTTGGCAGGCGTACGAAAAACAAAGGTCCGACTATCGAGGATGACGCCTAAACGGCATCCTCTCAGGCGGAACCTTGAACACGGTTCCATTTCCCTCAACTCAAACAAAGTTGTATCTTATCTTATTCAGACAAGGATCCTGGAAATTTGGAGTGCCATTAATATTGTTATTGAATTTGAAATCCATGGAAAATGCTGAAATCAAAAGGGCAGTCAGAATACCACGGGTTCCTGGCATTTCGATTACCATGCAAAGCGATGATAAATGATTGACGGCAAATGATAATATTAAACAAGGTATCCTGATCTTTCTCAGATACTGCCCGCATTTGACTGTTGCTGTGCAAGTCGCCTGCGCTCGAGGGGCTTGCTTGGTTCTCTCATTTGTAAGAGATGTTTGGTCTGCTCTTAAGGCCAATTAACAAGCCCTCTCAAAGACTGCCGTAGAAGTAAATCCATCATCCTTCGTTAAATACGTATGATATATATTTAATGTATTCGTCATTACTTATTAATTATATTCAAATTAGGAAAGAAATTTTTGCGTGTTAATATCATGTGTAATTTTTGCGCTAACATCGATTGACAAATGACACTACTGTGTATTAGTTAGACACATAGTCACTAATAAGAACCTGAAAATATCAGTTATTTTTAAAATTTATAATAGTGATAATAATAATAGAGATGTAGCGGTAGAGATGATGGGCATGTATAAAGCCAAGTCAGTACACATAACGCCTATTGTGATATCTACTAATGGCCTAATCTCTAAAGATCTTGTCATTGCAATGGCATTAGTTAGACCTGCTTATAAAACATCTCGTTAACACGAAGAAAGCAGCGCTCCTTGGTACCGCTCGCATAGTAAGAAGATTCTTGGCTATCTGGAGGGCAATTAACATCAAGATAAATGCCTAAGAATTAACGACCTGTTCGTGTATTCAAACCAGAGCCATTAGACAACTATCTTAGAATAAAGTGTTAAAAGTATCCGAAAACAGAAGTCAAAAGTTTAACCAATGGTTTTATTACTCGCTTATTTTATCATCATTCGCCTTTTATCTCTATCTAGCTTATTTCTTCACACTTCACCAGACGTTTCTTTTAAAAAATAATCATTGCTAAAAATAAAATTATTTTGTTTTTATTAACGTTAACTTTCAGTATATTATCGTAATAGCTCACCTATTTTATATTTCGTTTGCCTATGATAATTCATAAATAACTGCTACATAACATTGAGTAATTCCACAAATTATAAACCATAAATAAAAGGATTTATAATTGCATACCGGTCAATCATATGAATTTTATTATCACTTTTATGTCGCATTTTCCTCCGTTCTATAAACATTTTCTTCGATGATTTTCCTTACTGTTACAACCCTATCATCATGTATTTTTGCCCCCCACCCCCCTTCCAAACTCAGTCTTCAACTTCACCATAATCCTCATCAGACTCTATCACATCTGAAGGGAGATTACTCTGGGACGCAGTAAGGAGGAAATTTGAAAATTAAATCACGTCTCATGAAGTTAACCCCTAGTCATACAAACGTTGACCATTCCTCATTCCTATTCCAGCAAACAAGGAAAGTAGTATTCCCCAAAATTTTGAAGAATTTATCCGACCCTCTTGAACTCTTCTTCCAGTTTGAAACCTCTCCGTTTTCTTGGTGCTTTTCCTGCGTGACAAGTGGATATTTTCTACTCCTCGCCGAACTTCCACAGGGAGTGAGAGGCATCTCGTTAGAGAAAGAGAGAAAGACAGGGATAGAGAGAGAGAAAGTGAGAGAGAGTGTTCCAACTTCCACCACTGCAAGACTTTGCCTAGAACTCTAGAACTCTTCCGAACCATTGTAAAATGTGAAACCTCTTCCAGATAGAGAGAAGTCATTACACACACAATAATACGAACTGCGTCTGAAAGTTAAAACATATTAAGATGGTCTCAAAATACTTAGTTTAATTTTTAATACGATTGTATCTATTAAGTCACTCCTGTTTAAAGATACGGTATCACTGTATCCCTGTATATATAAAATTGCTCCGAGAAAATATTTTTTCCTGGCATTACGATTTTCACCGCCGCAAAATACTAACTCTTCAGGGGCAACAGCTGAACAAATTCGTGTTACACCGATGAATATTATTATGTTGTATTTTCAACATTATGATTACTAATATACACATTTTACATTTAGTTACATCCAAGATAAGTAGTACGAACGTAGAAGATGAAACATGCCCAGTAAAAACTCTACTAACGCTGGTTGATCGAAACTCGGATAGGCTAGGGAAAATCATGGCACGTAATCTCGCACCGAGAGCGGAAGAGTTGGGATATTGCCAGTCAGTTTAAGTAGAGCAGCCTCATCCCTTAAAACAAGATAAGGAGTGTGCTTCGATGCTATAACACAAAACGTACAACCTTCATGGTACTTGAAAGGGCTCTGAGAGAGTCCGTATAATGTTCCGGGATAACCAGACGTGGACAATTTTATCAATCTCCTAACTGCCTCCGAAGAAATAATGGAAACTTGGGTCCTAGTGTCTAAGATGAGCCAAATGACCCCTTCTCCGTCTAATATATTTAAGACAAGTGTTCCCAAAAGACTTTAACCCCGGCTCTGACACTGAAAACGAGACGGGCGCCGAGCTTTCGTGACTGGCCTCAAGTGAGCGTGGAATTCGGAGGCACGCCGGAGATCGACGAGTGTCCTTCGCTTCCGCCGAACGAAGGCTAGAATGACGAGGGCACGACTCACGGCGAAATACCTTTCACCTTCAATTTCGGAGCCCGATGAACCGATTTCGTGCAATTAGACTAAAGCTCATAGGGGCGCACCATCACGACTCGCAGTGGCACATTCAAACGCAGACACTCGACGCGCATAAATGAAGGAGAGTGACCTTCACAGGAAGGACACCGATTCTCTCGCTGTTCAATACTTGGCGGCTTCACCCCTCTCCACTGAAATGAGCATACGGTGGGCACGTCGCGCTGTGACGAATACACCCGTTGGTGAAGGAACTATTCGCGAGGGGAGATCTCGACCTCGCCCGGAATGTCGAGGGGGAAAAGGATTATTGGGACGGAGGGAGGGTGTGTATCGTGGATGGTCGTCGTCCCCTCCCTCTCTCTCTCTCCTCTCAAAATGGCCAGAGAGATCATAGTATGTACTTTTGTTTTTAAAGGGTGCTACGACGGTTATAGTAATTGAGCACCTCTTCATATCATAGAAAAAACCCATCTGGGCAAACACAACAACCATGGCCTAGGAGGGACTCGAACCTATGGGTTAGCCGGCGAGCAAGTTACCCCCAAGATATCCCGGCTGGCTCTCTTCTCTTTCGTGCACAGAAACTATATTTATCTGCAACGAATAATTTTACAAAAGCTGATTTTGTTACACATAAAGACTTCAGCCAAGACGGGGGGTGCTAGACAGACAAACATTCGTTTGGCTTATACTTTTTTACGTTTTATCGCCATGCTTTGCAAATTAACGGTCAAAACCGAGACAAGGGATCTAAAAAAGTATTTTCTGGATTTTTTTATATACGAATAAAGGAGTAAAACCCGGCCGTAAATGATAGATCTGTTATAATTTGAAAAAAGTGGTACAGCCGTTTGTTTTTTTTATTTTGGCCCGCATATACTTTTAAATTATTTTTTATTATATGTATATATTATCTCGGACGAAGCGACGAGACGGAGGGCGCTAGTATTGAATATGACTGATATAAATTAATTAAAAGATTCTTAATCCGATTGATAATCGGCAACACCTTCATAATGCCGCCTCTCATTTATTGGCCACTTTATAAACGCATTCAATCCCTGATCTATAAGAAAGTTTCCATCTTTTATTAATAATTTAACAGATTGGAAATTAATTTCAAGAATAGAATTACCTATTCGATATCTATTACCAATCTGCAAATTACAATGTTAAAATATGCATTAAATCAAATGCCTCTCTCTCTCTCTCTCTACGCCTTCCTTGTTTAACTTTCTCGTGTATTTGTTATGAAAATCAATAAAGGACGCTATGAATTATCGAGGTTGATTTCTGACCACCAACGGTGTTAACAAACAATTGCACGCGAATGTTTCCTTGGAGGCAGTCGTGCACGTCATGAGGAAACGACAGCCAGCTCTGCATTATATCTCGTGAAAATTGGTTGTTTTAACCTGATTTTCACCCACGGAATCAAATAAAAGTCACATAGGAATAACTTCGATTACCATTGGAATCATTTCATCGTTATTTACAGGCATCGTAAGCCGTCACATTGGCATGATGTGGAATCCGCCCATAGTTCTTGCACAGATTGACCACCTTCTTCCTGTCCACTCCACTCTCTCAACTGTCCTGCCAATTTGGTCAGAACATCAAGGTTGTACTGCTGGTCACCAATCACAATGATATCACTTCTAATCTGAACACACCCGATTGGAAATAAATTTATTGATTTTCGCAATATCCTGTGCACTTGTCAGAGTGACCACGAGACATTGCCGTTCCTAATTTATCTTTGCCGCGGTCAAAATGAAATTGTGAATCCACATAAATTATAAAGCCTCAACTGAACCATAAATTTTCCCAGGTGCCGAGTACTTTGTCTCTTATGTCTTGGGTGTGGGAGATGGTATTTCTCATGTTCTTATTGTTGTAGAATGCAATATTTTGTTTATTAAAATATTTCTTGATCTTGAGAGAGAAGTTCCCAAGGAAAATAAGTTCCCGCCATTTCTCTCCGTCTAGACATTGCGTTCTGGTTATTTGGTTGATGACTGCCTTGGTCACTCTTCTATTATACATTTTATTTATCAGAGAGACACTGTATCCCTTATTTTCCGATATTTTATTGATACACGTGAGATCTCTTTTCCAATTTTCTTCCGGCATCGGAATAAGGAATGAAAAGGAGCCATTTTTAGAAAAATGGAGTTTGTAGGATGCATGGATAGTCCGATCTGTGGCGGTGTCCTAAAAATGTAAGGTTCCAATTTGTCATTAATCCGAGATATTTTCAAATCAAGGAAATTGAGGGACCCGTTCTGCTCTACTTCTCTACTGAATTGGATTGCTTTATTCATACTGTTTACAGCCTTTAAAAAATTGTATAATTGTCTTAAAGAACCACTCCAGATACAGAAAATGTCGTCGACATAACGAAACTACTGAAAAATCTTTTTCACGTGGAAGAGAAAAGTTCACGTTCCCCGTTGTCCTTAAAAATGTCTGCTAGCAAGGGCGAGAGGGATGAGCCCATCATGGCCAGTCCTCCACTTTGTTTAAACACATTTCCGTTGAATCTAAAATAATTTTGTGACTCGTACACTCGTGGGTGCGGTGACACAATTCAGAAATTATTGGGGAGGCCACGGCTTTCTTTTGTGGGTGGGCTTCGGCAAAAAGCAACGCTTCTTGCCAAGGGGACATTTGTAAAAGAGGTTTTGAACGTCAAGGGACACCAGAAGACACTTGGGGGGAGGGTAAGGGCAGTTAATAAATTGGCCATTACTCGGGAATTTTCAATTCCAAATTTTTAGGAAAATCTGGAGTAGTCCCGGTACAAAAAGTTCTGTTTCTCATCTAAAATGTGGTTATGAGCGTCCACATTGGACACCACTGGTCTGGTGGGGATACCCGGCTTGTGAGTTTAAGGTAAGTCGAAAAACTTTGGGATTATGAGTTTATTTGAAACATTTGGAACGTGAAACATGGGTAACATTTAAAATGTATGGTCGGAGAAACACCGACCGACGGTGAACTCAATTTCCGGCACTCTTGAGTGTGCATCGCCCCACGACGGCTGACAAAGTATTTGTACCCGCAGGCATCGTCCGCCTCTTCGACGTCGGACTCCATCATGCCCCACTGCCCTTGGATGAGCCCCCACAGCTTCGACTGGATCCACCAGGCGCCAGTGATCGGACTGCTGTGCGTCAACGCCGTTTTCCTCGTCATGATCATGTGGGTGAGTTGACGCTCCCAGAACCCCCTACCAAACAACGTGGGTCGCCACGAAACACATCTCGCAGGCGACTTCCACACAAAAGGACGCGATCTGAGCCAACGTAAAGGGCGTGACCCCTCCATTCCTTTCCGAAACCTCGAAATTCGCGACGAGTTCCCGGTTCCCGGAATATGCTTCGGTTGGGTTGGGGAATGTGCTAGTGGCTGGCTGGTCACGTGGTGACGGTTTTTGCATTGAATGATTTCCGCGATGCGAAATGAAAATACTGTCGTCAAAAAGCAACGTTATCTTTGTCTTCGTCAAAAGAGTAACCTTGTAACACCGGAAATTCGATAACTAAAGACTACCTGGCATACATTCCGGAAATGTAACCAATCAAAGTATCATAGAAGTATAAATTGCAACAAAAATTAAATACTTTTAGCCACTACTATTCTAAATGGTTCCAGTTTCGATACCGGCATAGAGAGAATAGTAGTAAGTAGCAATAAAACATAATAGTAATTACTAAATTAAAACATGTTTCACATTAACCCATTTTATGAAGCATCTGTGTGTTTAACAGATAAACTTATAAATATAATTCATAACTATATTCCGGAAAAATCAAACATATGTTGCACGATTGTCTGTATCGCTAAGAAAAAATGCCGTTCGGTTAATGAAGCCATCTTCGGTTTTTACGTTGTGGTTTTCTGTCGTTGCTTTCTTTGTTTTCTTATTGGATGGCACTTCAAATTAATTTCATTATCGATTGATGCGAAATAAATGATGATGTTCTACACGTGTGTGTTAGGCACAAGGTAGGTGTTAGAAAATAGCCATCGCGTAACTGCAGAAAAATACGAATGTTTTATTAAGTTTTCACATGATGAAAAATAGATCACGGAGAATATTTAGATAATCAGAACTACCAGTTACGTAGTGATTCAAACTATCCCTATCATAGATTTTATGTTTTAAATAAAAAAAAATTCATTCATAAGCAATTTTGAGGGTCGTCATGTTTATATTCAAAGATTGAAAGCAAACGTTTATGCCTATAATAAACCATTGCTTCAAAATAGTCGTCGCACTTAAGAGCTACACGTTCCTTGCTGTTCACAGGTCCTCATCACCAAACTCCGTTCTGCCAACAACGCCGAGACTCAGCAGTACCGCAAGGCGACCAAGGCGTTGCTGGTGCTGATTCCACTCCTTGGGATAACTTACATCCTGGTCATCGCCGGGCCCACTCATGGTTTATCAGCGAGGGTGTACGCGTGCGTCAGAGCGCTTCTCCTCTCCACCCAGGTGAGCGAGATTTCTTTTTTTTTCGAAAGGGTGCGTCTCTCGCAAGTAACAATCATAAACATGGTGGAGGGATAGTGATTTCCCCGGTTTAACCTCTGAAAGTGTCTCGGGTGAATATAATAATCAACGGTACGTAGATGATCACATTTTAATCAAAAGCCGACCATGGTTTCGACACCGTGCATCGTTATCAAGTTTGAACACTATCAAGACGTTGGCAATGACACACTGCGTCAAAACCATGGTCGATTTTAAAAATACGAAGACTCGTCTCCTGTCGATTATTTTATTGAAATTTATGTCCATAATTATCACAAAGTTACACCTCAGGCACTACAATACGTGAGAATTTTTTGGCTAAGGTATCAAATCGCTATCGGTGAATCAATTTGTCAAGTGTAAAAGTCAAGTGTCAAAAGATTCATTAAATAAATATGTACACTTGATTGCAATGCGTCGTTAAACATAATTTGGTACATGTAATTTACTTTTAGAAATGTATTGATATTCTATCAGCTTATTTCAATTTCAATACTTAAATTTGAATAAAAATCCATACTTATACAGCCGATATTATCTACACATTAATGAAAGGTATATCGTTATGGGTATATGTCGTAACCACTTTACTTATATACTTAATCTTTTTGACGTTTCATTCACTACGTCTGTCGTCGTATCTCCCAATAAATTCTCTCTCCTCCACCCTTGTCACCCTCATTTTCCCTCCCTCCCTCTTCTTCCTCCCTCCCTCTACTCCCTCTCTCCCTCTTTCACTCTTTCTCTCTCTCTCTTTCTCTCTCTCTCACCAAAATCCCACAAGGTCCAGTGCGATTT